>VXBX01005245.1:968257-1026045 GCA_013400415.1 Scytalopus superciliaris | reverse complement strand
TTTTTTTTTTTTTTTTCAAAGTTGGAAGGCAAGTTAGTAAAACAATTTGCAACTAAGCACTGCATAGCAGTGGAATAGGAAAGAAAAGTTTCAGTTTATTTAAAGTGTAGCAACTTCTCTGAACTGCAGGTGTTACAGATTAACACTTTAATGGGAGCCACACGCGTTGCATCCTTGATGCCTGACTCCAAATTCAGGTTAAGAGAAGATTATTTTGACATCTGAGAAGGACATAATGTTCTTTCTGAATATAGATCAAGTTGTCTCTGACATGCAAATGAAACTCTTCTGAGTAATTTTTTTTTTTTAAAGAAATGTGATCAAAAAGAAAAGGTGGAGAATTTTTCATGCTTATGTGCTATCCTGGGAGTCCAGTTCTAATTACAGAGTCTCTTTGGACAATGGCAATCTTTTAATCTTGTTTTCCTGAAACACTTAAGCATATACTTAGGTATGGCTGTTTTCAGAACAATATGTAAGTAATACCTAGATCATAATGCTTTTTTCCCTGGTCCTGACTGTAATTTCCATTTATTAATTCTGCCAGTCCTGTCTGGTCTAGTTTTTGGAAGATGTTTACATATATATTCATATACCTTACTATTAGTGTACACTGTTTTTTCCCCTTTCTGCTTAAATATGTGGAACGGACCTCCTGTGTGTCTAATGAAATATTTCTAAGGTGCCTTCACACTATTTCTATGAATTTCAATTTTTCTACTTTTCTTTTCAGTCTCTTCTTTCATTTAAAGATAAATCATTCTGTACTCTGAAGTTTTGTGTTGAAGACAGCTATCCTAAACTCTATAAGGAAGCAGAAGGTGACGTGCCAGGCAAATGAACCTAGATTTCACTTTCTTTCAACAAACAGGACATTCTCTTAATGGCACTGTCACTTCACAGAATCAGAGAATCACGATATCATGAATTGTTTATACTGAAAAACACCTCTAAGATCATGGAGTCCAGCTGTTAACTGACAGCTGCCAAGTCTACCACTAAACCCTGTCCCTAAGTGTCACAGCCATGTTTTTGAACACTTCCAGGGATGGTCTCAGACTCTACAAACCTCTGCAGTGCTATGTAATATTCTGTCTCTGTACACCCTCTCCCATTCACGGCAGAATGGTTTGCTTTCCATCTTTAGCTTCTGTGTTAACATGCCTCTTCTCAGTGTCAAGCTCCATCTCATGCTGTTGTGCAGGCTGTCCCCTCATTGTTTGTTATTTGGTCCTACCCACGTTTTCTTCTCCCCTATGGCAACAGGCTGCAACTGCACCAGTCATCGACTCAGAAGCTCACATTTGTATTTGCACTGCATTCTGCCTTTGCTTTATGCAAATCCCTATATGTTCAGCATTTCTGTATTGTCCACCGTCTGCACAGAACACATGTTTATATATAGATGGAGTAAGTCTGCCAAAGAGTTTATATACATTCACTGATTCAGTCTTCCAAGGAACTGAGCACAAGAAGTGGCAACATGGAAAGCTCTGTTTGGGAAAGGTCTTTAACTTTTCCAATCACAGTTTAGTGATACCACCCCTGGAAAGTGTCCTTAATTCAAAATTCCATACATAGAGAGAAACACCCAGCTTTGTGATGCTTCAGGGAGGAAAGAATGAGGAGCATGGAGAAGTTCCAGAACTTGATGAGACAGAAATACTTGATTAGATGGGTACCTTCCAGGTGATCCAAAAAAAGAAATATGTGTGCTGCTCTCCTAAGCCTTGATGCTGTGGTTGTTCTATGACTAGCTGATATCTAATTCCTGGAGCATTGTATTTTTCTTTTCCTTTTCCTTCCTGTCCTAATTACAAGGGACCTACAAAAAACTCCCACAGGACATTCCAGGTGTTCTGAAACATAAATGCAGAGGGATGTACAATATTCAACATTTAACAAGGACTTGTTTTACTTTCTAATTTCTAGTTTCTGTTTAGAGAAGAAACAAACCCTTAAAATAAGGCTGCAGTGCTGATTATTCTCTTGCCTTCCCTCAGGCCCATGCTGTGTGGGAGGGAAAAAAGAAAACTCATTGTGTGGTGCTGCCTACTTTCTTTCTCAAGGTGACAAATCAGGTGGAATGATCCTACTGGCAGCTTTACCCTGGAAATCTAGATGGAATGACAAGGAGAGAAAGAGTTCGTGCAGGAAGCACCAGGGATCATGGATATTTCAAGAACAGACTCATTCTGTGTGGCCAAGTGTCTTCCAGCACTGGTACAAAGTGTCATTGTAAACCCATCAGCCCCTGCCAGCACATGGAAGCCATGTCAGCCATACCTGAGCAAGGCATACAATGACTTCTATCCACAGCATCCAAGGAATCCTGGCAAATGCAGAGATGATGATGTACTCTGTCTGCCCTTTGTTTCCCTGATAGGCTGGTAAGTTCACAACTGTGTTCATGGTATTTCATGGAGTCTGATCCACTCATGCTAAACCAGTAGATAGCACCTTCTCCAAGCTAACCAGTGACAGGATGAAAGGAAATGGCCTCAAGTTGCCATAAGGGAGACTTAGATTGGATATTAGGTAAAATTTCTTCACTGAAAGAGTGGTCAAGCATCAGAACAGGCTGCCCAGGGATGTGGTGGAATCACGATCCCTGGAAGTTTTAAAAAATAAAGTCTAGTTGTGGCACCAGGGGACACAGTTTAGTGGTGAAGAAAGCAGTGTTAGGTTACTGGTTGGACCCAATGATATCGGAGATCTTTTCCAACCTTAACACTTCTATGATTCTATGATGTAGTGGAGAACAAAAGAGGTGAAGACCTCAGTCTGTCCATGAAATGGAGAGCTCTGTTAATGTTCACAACAACCCCAAAGATCATACTAGGGTAAGGAATATTTCTCACCAGGCATAAAAGAAATTCATATGGGATTGAAAGATGCTTAATTACTATTGACAAGTTTAAGCCCCTTCTTTGGACTTTTGGATAGCTTCACAGACTGCACAGGAGAAGGTGTGCATCCTTTGAAGGTGTGAAGGTTTGTATCCTCTGCTCTCCTCTTCAGATGAAGAGGACATGGCATATCTAAGATACACACCTGTGATTTATTTAACATTCTGCTGCTGTTACACGTATCTTCTTCTTTCACTTCCTGCATCTGCAAACAGGCAAGTTTGGGAGATGAACACCATTTTATACATGACTGAGGATAAATTCTCTGAATCTGTGGGAATGTTGCTCACTTACAGGAGATAGATCCCACAAAGAAACAGCTAGGGAAGGTCAGCTGATATCACCAGTCCTAAATGCTCTTTGAATATCTTGCAGCTGAATTTGGGGAGCAAAATAAGGTGGGGTTTCTTTTTATTTGCCTTTCTAGCATTTAGATTTCATAAGCATTGTTTTTTTCTTCTCATTTGAAATCTAAGTAAGATGACAAGAAACCAGATTGTGAGACTTATAAAATCTTGAAATTGGGCAGTGCAATATTCAGCCTTAATGTCACTCTTTTGACTGAGGACAAGGCAGTTTTTATGTTAAAAAGAACCCCACAAAACAAAACAATCAGATACCAGGAGAAATCCGTTTGATAGGGGAATTAGAAGCAAGAAGCCTCAAGATAGCCATAATCACTGAAGAATTTGGTCCTTGTTCCAGCTTAGTTCAAACAAAATCAATGTGAGGATTTGTCCCAATTCCAATTAGTCCACTTCACAGTATATCTGGAAAGTCCTAAAAAGATCTGAGCAGATATTTCAGGAGTCTGAGCAGCCCCTATTTCTGTTCAGTTAATGTCAGCTGAGCATACCTGGCACTTCGCAAGAATTGGTTCCCTGAAAAAGATGAAGGCTGACTGTCACAGAGAAGTAGATGGTGACAATGGAGAGATACAAGCAGCTGAATCTCTTAAGTGTTCCTGAGCATCATTAAGAATAAGGGTGAACAAGGAAAGTAAACGTAAAAGACACCCAGGTCAAAACTTCAAGTGTTATTTTGGTGCAGCATCTCTAGCCACATTCATTGAATATAGTCCAAAAGAAAAGAATTTGGAAATTATTTACAATATCCAGAAGACATTTTGACATCTGATCTTTTGGATGTGTTAGTTTTGCACTGAGGGCATGAGGGCAGAATCATTCCTGCTTGAACTTTGCTCACTAGAAAAGTAAAATAATTGTTTTTGCAAAAAAGAAAGAAAGTAACTTTGAGCAAGTTCTGGCCGAGTTCATACCAAAGGTGCTGAACTCTTCTCTGTGAAGAGATCTCATGTAGCAGAGATCATTTTGTGCTGCATGCTGATATTTCCTCCAAATTAACTTAAACTGGCATTCTGCCTCAAAAGTTGAAACATATTAAACCTGACACTTTGCTTGTTTGTTCTCAGTTCAGAATGTCTACAGCTACCCCTTTTGTGACTTCCCTGTTGCTGCTGGGTTTCCATTTAGATTGCTTAGATGTCCTTTCTCACTATTCTCAAAATCTCCACTGGCCCCCAAGTGACTCCTACACTGTGACTCACAGGCCCCTTTCATCAGGAGACAAACTAATGGTCCCTTCGACACATGCTGGATGCATTCTGCACAGCTCCAGGGTTTCTGCTGTTGCTAATGAGATTTTTCTGGAGGGTTGTGAAAGATCATTAAGGAGTGGTTTTTGAAAGCCCAATATTAGTTTTTCAGTGTTAAACCAGGGGTGCCTCCTCACTGCTCAATGCTAATAATGGCAGAATGGTTGCTTTGGTAGCAGGGTGGTCAAGGATCAGCTCGCTGGTGTCAACACACAGGTCCATTGCTATACTGGGTGTTTTTGAACTTTAGGAGTGATGAAATAAGGAACAATACTTGCAGGCTTATAGCAAGGTGAATTGTGGAAATGAGTGGTAAGTGAAAGAGTTGTCAGAAGCTAATGGCATAACCTGGCTGCACCTAGAGGGAGTTCCCAGCTTAGTTAGGTATCCAGTCCAGTGAAGGGAACAGAGAGAATTACCACAGATACTTACTTGGAGAGAAATCCCTGTCCTTGAACACAAATGGGATGGTACTCGGTAGCGGTGGGCTGAGGAGAATGAAAACTGTCCTTAGAAGACAGGCTTGTTGGCTACTGACTGTGCGGTTGGTTAGGGAATGGGAATTATGGGGAAGAGAACATCGAGGTAGGAATTGTGGGGAGTGCTAAAAGAGCTATGAGACAGAGGACATGTAAGAGTTTGGGGAAGAAAAAGAAAAAGCTCCCTGAGATGCTGTTTGTTAGTAATGTCAGAAAAGATTCAAGAAGATTGTGGGTAAATACCTGACAAAAGGAAAAGGTAGAAGTAGTCCAGGGAGAGAGAAAAACCCATGACTAAGTGTGCTTCAGTAGCTCTAGACAACATCCTTTACTCACAGTCGAGAGCTGAAATGTACCTTGCTTCTTTGGAAGACAGCATGAAAACCCTTAATTCATGGAACTGGAAATACTGACATACAGGGTTTAAACACCACCGAGCTAGCTGAAGAACTGAGGGAAGTCAGTGGATTACTGTTACCAGGGCTTCCTTTCATCTAGAAAGGAGAAAGGCTGAAAGGCTTCACTGATGGGGGATGCTTCATAGATTTTGCAAGAGCAGGAGAGAAGATGACCCTGACGGGGACACTGTGCCTTTAAAAGGACCTTGGCAGGGAAAAAATGCATTTGAGTTTAAAATGAAGCTTAAGTTCTGACATGCTGATCTATTAAGCTTCAAAAACAGGTGTGCAGGTCACAGAGCTTTCCGAGAATAGTGACAGAACTGTCCAAAGGCTCAGTGCTGAGGGATTACCGAATATCACATATGAAACAAAATAGAGATATGTCCTTCTTTGTGAAGTGCAGCAGGTAAAATCACTACAGAGCTAAAATACTGAGATTGTACATGAAAGCTACAACAAGTTTGAATTCTGCTCCACTTTACATAAAGTGATGGGCAAAAGCTGATAAAAATTACATGGTTGCAGTATTTTTGACAATAGTCTGTTGTCAAATATTTAATGGTTCTAAAATTTTAACTGAAGAG
Organism: Scytalopus superciliaris; assembly: GCA_013400415.1. Classification (NCBI taxonomy): domain Eukaryota; kingdom Metazoa; phylum Chordata; class Aves; order Passeriformes; family Rhinocryptidae; genus Scytalopus; species Scytalopus superciliaris. Next base: position 1,020,057 of record VXBX01005245.1, on the reverse strand, counting down.
CTGGACAATTATAAAACTGTAAGAAAGACACGTATTATCTGATACTAAAAATAAAATGAGTGAGNGGAGGGGAAAATGCAGGTGAAAGATCTCAAGAGAATCCAGGGGCAGAGAGTTATTTTTTAGTTTCCAGGAATTAATGATGTTCCTGTTAAGATACCAGCTGGTGATTGTCTAATGACAGGGATAATAGTATGAACAATCATGCTACAATGGCAGGAAGCCAGAATGGTTACCCATGAGGATGTCTTTAGGGCACAGAGAAGCTCTGAGCACAAGTTAGAGCTGAAGGATCCCAAATGCCCCATCATTACTGGTCTTGAGACTGCTTTCTCTCCTCCTGTAAAGCCAAACTATCCTGGAAGGGTTTTTAACTCAAGTGAGCAGAACTGCTGAGAGAAATGCTTTATTCACCTCTGACACAGGAGGAGTAAGTCTTCTCTTTGGGATTTACATCTGCACATAAAGCAAATAACCATTAAAATGGAAACATTTTGCGTCACTTAGAGATCTGTTTTCTTGCTGACATCAAATATTTTCTTGTCTACTTGCTGTGTCTGCTCTGTTTCTGGCCTGAGTTTCTCAGGGCACTTACATTTGCCCACATTTAATTCTTGCCTTAGGGTATGGTTTTGGCAAACAGACAGTTGGCATGTGTTGGGAACTCAGGGCATTTCCCTGGGAAACACACTCTGCAATAAAATCTGTTCCACACAGATAACATTTAGATCTGAGGAAAAACAGCAGAAAAGTATGGCCAAGGGCTTTTGGCAACTTTAGAGAGAACCAGAGCTGACTACAGCTTCTCAAAAAAGCCTAAATTAACAAGAAGAGGGAGAGTCTTTCTGAAAGCCTTTAGCTTTGTAGGAAAGCTAAAGCAGTAGGATATGCACAGGTAGTTTGAAATCATCACCTGCAAACCTTCAAGGACAGAAAAGGTAGAAAGTAAGGCAGTTGCCATGGGGAAACTCATCTTTAGCCTGGCTGTGTGATTCAGCAATTTGAATGTGCTGCTGTGCGTAAACACACAATAGACTAGGGATGCAAGGGAAAGGGACAAAGAGGGGGACCGGAGAAGCTGAATTGTTTGTGAGCCCTTTCCCATACTTCCACAGGTGAGCAGAGCTGAGTCTGGCTTCAGCAAGCCTTCCTGTGAGTGGCAGGTCAAAAGCAGTGTGGTTACCCATGAAAAAGCTTTCTGGATTGGTTTCTAAAGGTGTGAAGGTCAATTGACTTTTCCTCTTTACAAATTACACCCTTCATGTTTCTTCCCTGTCTGGATACTAACAGTGTCTTTCTCTTCTTCAAGACTATCAACAGCAGTTTAAATGAGCTTAAAATATTTCAGATAGTGTTCCTCTGGTAATTTAGCTGAAATCAGCCAAAGAGTTCAAAAGTTAGGGACGCTAGATGCATGGAGAGAATAAACAAGTTGACATGCAGAGTGTGATTGCATAAGTATAGTTGTTTTTTCACTTCAGAAAGCAGCCTAAAATCTGTTTGTTGGCAGATGAAAGACAGACTGTGAATATCACCACTGCTGCTCAGGATGAAATCCTGGAGATGGTAAGTATGGCTATTAGAATAAGAAGCCTATGACAAGACAGAGCCTGTTTCTTTTGCCAGTGTAGGATGCAGCTTGCAGAGGTGAGACACCTGTACCACGCTAATGATTCCTAAGGTCACATAGAAAAACCCCGTGACTACAAGAAGTTACACGCATTGTTTACCAACTGAAAATTCAAGAAAGGGGCTAAAGATACCTTTATACAGGGCTCAAAACCAGTGATACTGAAGAAAGACAACTGATGTTTTCTGTCTTCATCTCTAAAATAGCCTTCCTTTCATTTGCTGTCTTTTCATCACCAGCTAAATTGTGTTTCTGTGTTCCCTGCGTTGAGATATTTCAAATCTTTGAGAATCTGAAGGGGTTTTCTGCTATCACTGATCTGTGAGTGGGGAGGTCAGTTGAAGATACCACGCACAATTAATTTTTTTTCAGATTACAGTATTTAATACCAGTCACTTAATACAAGGGAAAGGCTGTGTGCATTTCTAGTCCAAACTGCTGGTTAGTTGAATAGTTAAGGATATATTTTAGCCCTATGGTGGTTAATGGGTAAGCCTCATTGAAAGTAGGATTTAGGCCATGGCTAAATGGCAATAGGAGTAAGCAGTGCATGCCTGAAAAATCAGGACTTTTGTTCTGATGTTAAACATACAGATTCTTTAGAATTCCTCAACTAAATCAATGTTCAGTCATCCTGTATTTTATGTTAATTCATTTGGAGAAAATAAGACCTTCCTTCCCTATATGCTTATCTTCCCCTTAAAGACACAGATCAAAAATTAGAAAAATAAGAAAAATTCCTGGTTGTTTGGTGCCTTTTGGTTTTGCTAGACTCAGCTGAACTGTTCTACAATATGTGGAAGCTCACTGAGTTATTCCTGAATACAGTTTAAAATTTGCAGCTAGAAAGGGTTTTTTTGTAAAAGTTTTCTTGAAAATACCACATAATTTGAAAGGCTGGAAAGTTCAACAACCTAAGCTGTTAAAGAAATTTTTCTAGTGAGGAGAAAATGAAAACTGTGTAATTCATCTGAACCATCTCTTTGAGGCAGAAGCTGGTCCCAAAAGTCCTATGACCATTGCCCAGAAGTGGCACTCAGTTCCCTGTGATCGTTTTTTCTAAGGCTTTGCACAATAGTTTGGGGAGTGGCTGCTCATTTTGAGGGCTGTCAAATTGCTTCTAAACTGCATCATGGGATCTTTCTTTCAAATAAAGACTTTTAGCACTTCATGGGAGTGGGCTTCCTCATGGCCTGTGGATGGGGCTCGCTGCTCAGGCAGCGCCAGTCTGCCATGTGTCTCAGAGCTTTTCCAGAGATTGCTGCTTTTCTCCGGGGAGTGAGTTGACTGTTAGTATTGTTTCTTTCCCTCAAAAGCACAAGAATGAACCCCTTGGGCACAGTAGGAGCCAAATGCCCACGTTTGTTAGCAGTGTATAACAGCACGAGGCCTGGCTGTATAATATGTGCAACTATAGACTGTTGGTTTTAAATGGAAAATATAACAAAGGTGATGGGCAGGCAGAACAGACTAGCTGAAGGGACATCACCCCATTACTCTAGACTTCAAGGGCCTTACCAAAACCAAGTGCAATCATGTGAGCATAGTGTATGTGCATACACATTATGCAGACACAGAAATACATCAGCTGCACAAATGATCTTATAAGTCTCTGTAACTGCTAGGAAAGTGTCTGGATGATGAAGTCCCTCACATGTGTCTGAGTTTTGCCCAGGGGACCACAGACTGACTAATGAACTTGTCAGTAAGGCTGGCAGTGCTTTACAATTACAGCAGAGTGAGAATCCCTATTAAGAATACTGTAATGAGTGTGTTTTTTGTTGGGTGCATAATACCTGCATGCATCGCTCCTTTTACTTCCATGCCCCTTGCAGCCTTTCACGTTGATCAAAATTCTTGCATCTCCAAAACTGCCCAGCAGTCAGGGCCTATTAGCTTTTTTCTCTTGCAAAGTTATTTTATGGATGAAGACAGTTCAGGCTTCATTGGGGGTTCAGTGTAGATCCTTCACCCTGCAAATTGCATTATCTGATGTTAGTTGCTGCATTTCAAATCAAATGTCATGTTCTTGGTCTTGTCTGTAGGTTTTACACCGTACTTCCCTGCCCAGGGCAGACTCATGAATCTTGGTCTCCAATATCCTCCTTCTGCCTAGAAAATTATAATTTATTTTACTACTTGTGAGACAAAATGCTGTTTAGCAGCTGTTCCCTGGAAAAAAACCTACTGTTTTGTCAACAATTCAATGACAGAAGTCTCTTCTTGAGACCAAAGTCCTGGATTTAAGCATTTTAAAAGACATATTCTGAAGACAGTGGAAAGTCTGTGGTACATAACTCATGTGGTCTGTTTTCCTATGAGAGGGGGAAAGCAAAGCAGAATCAGATTATTGAATACACATTATGAGAAAAAGTAGACTTTGTAAGGAAGCACTGCATCTGGCAGGTATCCAGTCGTTGCCATTCAATAGAGGCCCCCTATGCTTTCAGCACTGCTGTCCTGTGCTGACAGGTTCAAAGGTCCAGTGCCATCTTAGTAGTAGGCATCAGTGGGCAGCCACTAGGAAGGGAAGGCAGATGGCACTGCAAAGCCTGTCTCTGTTGAATTTAGAATGAAGCTGAATCCCTGCTCAGAAAAGCTATTCATTCTGTCTTCAATATGGAACTGAATCACAAAGCTCTACTCCTGAGTCCCTGTTGTTTCCTGGAATCAGAGAGTCACCAGGGGAAGTCCCGTCTCTTATGACAACTGCCATCTCCATCGGCACACTGCAAATTGAACCAGGGAATCACTGCCCCTAAAACTGTAAGTTATCACAGCTTGTATTGGCACATCAGCACCATGCAGGTCCATGTCTGGAGAGGAGCTATGTGCTGTGTAAACCCCCTCTGAGCCAGGGCTTGCAGATTCTACAAGGAAATGTTTTATTTCACATGGTGTCAGGGAAGCTGGGAAAATAGCTGGGAAAAGGTCAAGTCTGAAAAGATGCTTTTATAGTCTCCCCCTCGCAAATGTTGAAGAAACTGCACAGTCTGAAGCACTGAATTGTCAGAAGTTCCATGTGTACTTTTAAAGGTGCTGGCTCTGTGGAAGGCATGTGTTCATTCAGCTGGTCACTGCAAGGCCTGCAGCATGTTTGAACTCTTGGGCTGAAGTGTCCTGCAGACACCTGGATAGTGGGACTGCACTGGAAAACGTCAGTCCTTCCTAAAATAGCAAAAGAAAAAAAAAACCCCAGAAACTGAAAGAAAACTGCTGTGGGAGAAATTATGATTAAAAATAGACTGTTTGCCCCCTCAGTACTAAATATAGGTTAAAATAAAATTCAGTACTTCCCGTCTTCCTGCATCCCTGGCTGTCAGCCAGGTATGAATTCATGTCACTTGTCTCACAGTTAAAAAAATGCAAAACAAAGGCAACTTCCACATTTATTTTTAGGTCATGTCATTAAATTCCATGGTTCATGACAGGGTTAAATTTGGCCCTAAAAACTGGTTCATCTTGAGAAGGCTGCTATAACTAATAATGCATTTATGTTCACATTACTTGTTTCAAAATGTAAATGCAGTTAAGGTTCATTGTGAAGCTTTTCCCAATTAAAACTGGTTTTGGACCCAAAAAAGAATGATGATGATCTTTCCTATTATTATTAACCACAACAACAATAATAATGTTTTTATTGCTTTATAGAAGGAAAAAGGGGAGATAACTTTGTTGCAATAAAACATCTGGTTTTTATAACTATATTTGATCTTAATTTTGAAAATGAACTATCTGGGTTTTTTTCTGTAGAAATCTTCACTAATAGTGTTTTGTTTTTTTCTTTTTATTTTTAAAGCATGCCTGTGTAGAAACTCTGTAAGTCCCATTTAATGGGTATTATTCCCTCTATTGCTGGCTCTTTTGTTTCATTAATTCCCCATACAAATATACATTGTATCCAACTTAGGATCATGAAAGACACAGGGATTAGAAACCTATTTAGTCTGACTGACTCCTTTGAAAATTTAAAATGGAAAATATTATCACAGTTTGAGTGTTAAATCTACCAAAATTTTTTCTAGCCAGTTAATTATTTGCTTGACAGGATCCCTAAATCTTCTTGTGAAAGCAGGGAGCTTTGGCAATGACGCAATCTCCAAACCAAAAAGGCAAGCACACTTTGTCAATGGGACTGGGGGGAAATGAAAAGCAGCTGAGGAATTTTGAAGGTGTTTGTTTGTTTGTTTGTTTGTTTGTTTTGATAGAAGGGTTTTCCCAGAGGGCCAGGACACCAGTGCAATTAGAAGGAACAGCTCAAGAAGAGCAGATTAAGGAAAACTCAAGGGAGGTGGTCAAGTACAAATGCTTTGTATAAAAAATGTGTCTAAACAATAGGCAAAAAGGTGTCTCCAGGAAAAGGGTGAGGGCAGAGGGAGGGAGTGCATTGTGAGCAGATGAACTCTGACAGTTCTCTGTCTCCTGCCTCTACAGCAGCAGGACTGGGATGCATCCCACTGTAGTTACTAGAGCGTGTCCAAAGGCCTCCATCATCCAAACCTTTCATTTCCTGACAGCAAAAACCTGCCAGATTCCGATGTTTTAGACTGGCTGCTGAGTCTGGGAAGTAATATTATTTTGTAACAGGAGCATTAAACAACATGGCAGGGGTGGGGTAGGGAGAGGGGGAAGGTTATAACTTTGCAGAAGGAGGTAGGAAAGGGTAGATCCTTTTTCCTAGACAGAAATCTGTGCTGTCAGATGTAAATAGGAAGGATAAATTTTCTGCTCAGTGGGAAACATCTGACTTTCTAAGATGCTCTCTACAACTCCTCAGTCGGCAAAAAAAAATTACCTAAAATGTGATAGCAAAGAATTTTGGGGAACACAGGCTTAAGAAGTGACCACTCAAATGTCTTTAAAGGTGTTAAAGTTGTTTGGGACTATTATGGTTTTAGATGATCTTATAGGTCTGGGGTTTTTTTAAGTGACTGTTTTGTTCTATCTGAAATGGGGCCTTAGTAGCTATTTTGAATTTACTGTGGCTGCCTTGACTTGTCCAGACAGCATGGTGAGGGTCAAGCAGACTCTAATGGAAGGATCTTCTTCTGCCAGACAGTTAAGGGCATGGGTGTAGAAGCCAAAAGACAGAAGAAAGAGCAGAAGGATACATGACCAGTTAAAATAAGGAGTGTGAGGGCGTCTTATCACAGCTATTTACCTATATCTTGCAGAAGATTTTCCAGTCACCTCTGCAGGACACATAACGTCTAAAATCTGTGAAGTAAAAGTAATTACCCCATCTCAGTGGCTCCAACATTTTATAGAAAACAGTTAGTTTGAAGCATTTTCTGTTCAAAATTAAATTATAAGCAGGCTTTTCAAAACAGCTGAACTACTGAATGTCTCAGTATGATGTTTCCACACACATGCATGTGTTTTCAGCGTGCAGCTGGCATTATTCCCAGCCTTCCTGAAACCAATGCCCTACTTCTGAGTAATTTTTCCCTTCAAAATCCCACCTCAATTTGCTCTAGTGTTTTGAATTTCCAATTAATACAACAAGCTTCAAGATGGGTAATATCCTTTTTACATATTTTTCATCAGAATGTGATACAGGACTAGCAGGAGACAGGGAAAGAGGGGAGGAAAGTAAGGGAATTCATCACTATCTTCTCTGTATGTGCTTCTGAGCTTTGTGTATTGTGTAGTTCTGTGCCTATTTAACTACCAATCTGCATGCTCAGAAATATGGACTGACAGAAATATGTATCTGGTAACTCTGTCTTCCTCTCCACTTCTGGGATGATGGAAGGATTTCAGGTGTGTAAAGGGCTCCTTGAGAAAACAAAACAAAATGCCAAGGCATAGTTTTTGAAATTGAAATACTTTCAATAGCAGGTAGAAACCCTAATTTCTTTGCTCTGCAGTATCCATCATGGGAAAACAAAGTTCTATATTCAGGGTGTCCTTTTGTGCTAGCATAGCAGGAGTCTGATGTATTTCAAGCTCATAATTTTGGTTTTAGAGTTTTTTGTGGGTTTTTTGGATTTTTTTTTTTTTTTTGGGGGGGGTATTTTGTTTGGTTAGTTGGTTTTTTGTGTTTGTTTGTTTGTTTGCTTGCTTGTTTGGGGGTTTTGTGGTGTTTTTGTTTTTGTTTTTTTTTCACTCCTGTGTGTTTTCCCCTCTCTGTTGGGCAGTTGATGGTTCTTTCAGGGTTGTGGAGGGTCATCGATATTCCTGGGAATGGATTCACACAGGTAGAATAAAAATAGGATGTAGCTCTCTATTAGTACTGCCTGAAGAAATACATGTGCTCCTGATCATGAAACAGGAGAGTTATCACACTGGTATGCAGCCAAAACCTCCACACTGGGGCTACATCTGGCCCAGTTTGTGAATTGCTCTTATTTTAAAGAAAATAATTTGCTTCAGTTTTCAGATGCATCACTGCAGATGCCAAAAGCCGGATTATGTCTGGATTTTTGCAGTAGGATTTCCTCTCTGCTCCTTTACTGAGGCAGAGTAAAAATACTATCCCCTTTTTTCTCTTCCCACTCCTCCCCATATCTCAGACTAAGTAGGTATTTAACAGAAGCAGTTAATGTTCTAACTGCTAATGAGTTCTGTTGACCAAAAGGATTATTAAACAGAACACAGATTGCTTGACAATAGTTTTTAAATAAAAACACAGTGCATGGCAATCTTCTTTGTTTCTGAAATATTTGTGAAAGTTCAGAAAGAAAAGATGGAAAGCCACTACATATTCCTTTTTTTAAACTTGTTAACCAGAAAGACAGGGAGAGTACAGGAAAGGGAGAACACTTGCTCTTTCCTTAAAATCCAGAAGTCACCACTGATAGAGGTATATTTTGGGAGAGTCTTTTATGCCTTCTTCACAACTAGATACAGCAATATCAAGCATCAGTCCTTGAGGGGATGTTAGTGAGGAACAAGAACTGACATTTGGATTGAGGTCTCTATAAATGGCAGTTTGTCATTACATGATGTGCATTGTTTAAAATTTTGTATATGCCTCCAGGGGCTGCAAGAATTTGACATTACTTATAGTAATGAGTGAGCTTTCCAAAGAAGATTATACAAAGTACAATATTTCAGGCTAATTTTGAGCACTGTGTTTACTTTGCAAGCTCTTGAAATCCACTCTAAAATGGTTACCAGAACTGTCTGATGAAGCATTTTAGGCTTTCTGAAACAGAATTTTATGAGAACTTGTTTTTACAAAAGGTCAACAAAAATGTTTTGCCCTGCACAGAGCAGAAGTACTTATTTACTGCAGAAGCAGGAAACACAAACAATTTCAGTTTGGATAGCCGTACATAGATGCTTTTCCTCAGCACCTTCTTTCAGGAGACACCATCCCAGGGAGTCAGTATCACTTTGTAAGTGAGAGCCCCAGAAAAACAGAGTATTCCTGGTTACAGAGCTGCGCTGCCAACAATGACTGACAGCTTAACCAGTCCCAAAACCAGGGACTCCAGCTGAAGGCACTGGGACTTCTAGACTTCCTTGGCAGCTCAAAAAAGTGTTGTTTCTTTTTATTTCCATGTTATATAACTCTTTTTTTTTTTTTTTTCCTTTTTCTCCTCCTCTGCCCTTCCTATCAATAAAGGTTAGGCACGTCCCTTATTGAAAACATTAGGAAATGAGAAAAGTTAATAATATAGCTCAGCTTTTGACTTTTTCTAATTGCTTCCTTTTCTCTAGGATGAACCTACTCTACCTGATCCCAGCTCGTAGGCTGTGTTGGCACTGTGAGGTGGGTAAGAGCACTGCATGGATGTGCCTATTGCTCTGGGCAGTGATCAGGATTATGTTGACTGCACAGCAGTGGGCCAGAGACCAGGGCAGCTGGTTCTGCACACCAGGAACAAGGGGTGCAGGCAAAGGCTGTATGCATGAAACCCACCCAGTGCCTCCTGGCTGTCAGGCAGGTTTTTGTCAGTGCTGACAGCCTGTCCCCTCATGTGCATCAAATTAATTCCAGCACTAAAATAAATCTCAAATCGAGCCACGGCTGATAAAGAATCCACAACATGTCCTTGTTACCTTCTACGTGCGTCTGTCTCCTGTCTGCTAGAAGGGCTCCTTAACCAGCTCTCTGTGAGCAAACAGATGGGAAGCAAGCACATCCAGCAGTCGTCTTTCCCTCTGGTACCTCAGCCACTCTAGGCTGTGACACATGGAGCCTCCCAAAGGTGGGATTTACATAACAATTTAATTTTAAAGAAAGAGGACATGCATGTTTCTGGCAGTTGTATAATTAGTGTAGTTCCTCAGCAGACTCACCACTGTTCCTTATAATTCTTATAGAGGAAGTTAGAATTGACAGACAGGTTTTAGCAGGTAGTGGTTTTCCAGGGTAGAAAGCCCTTGCTGGAGTGACTTAAAGCTCATCCAAAATATGATTTCAGATTCTGCCTTCAATCTGATGTGGCCTTTGATTCCCACACAAAGAAATTATATGTGCCCTAAGGACAAGCCCAGGGAGCAAGGATATAAATGGGGAATGTGATCAGTGGGCTCTCATTTGCAGATTGGTTTCATATTGTTCATACTTATGTGAAGTTCTGTTTTAATCTGTATTAATTTCATTTTCATCTCAAATCTTTATGCCTTTATTGTATTGATATAATAAATACAGAGATTTCAGAAAAAATTGCAGAAAACATTGAGAGAGAAGAAGAAAGGGCCTTGCATAATTTAAAATTTACAATTTTTCTATTCTTTATGCAAGCACTTTTTCAGGTGTGCTGGACAGGGTGGAAAAGATGTCCATCTCAACTCTTGTAAGAGGGCAAGGGGGCAATGAGAATAAAAGCAATAAGGCAGAAAAAGCATCTACTCTACTGCTGATAAATTGCCTAAATTGCAAGAGTTACACCTTTTCTTTCAGCATGCAGTGGATTTACCTTCTCTGAAGTTGGGGTGATGAGTCCTGACAAGCACCAATTCTCTTGAAGAAGAGTAGACATTTTGTACTTCAGAAACTCGTGACCATGGAAGATGAGGTACACTGAATATTATTAGTTCCCTTGTGCTCACCCTGGACTGATTGATGATGAGGTACTTTGCTGGCCTGGAATGACTACAGGTAACAAACAAATACACCTGCATTCAATCCACTTGGTCCTAAGAAATTCTTCTGGGGAGGCTAAAGAGAAAACAGAGAAGTGTCTTTGTGTGTAAGTGCTTTCATCATATCTCAGGCTGCCAAAACCCCCTTTATTTACACCATAGTCATGGTTCAGACTATCCCAAGCTACCCTTGCTCATCTGATTCCATTGAAAGAATTATGGGATGGAAGGTAAAGTTAGGCTACAGATGAGCCAGATTTCTCTCTGCTGTTTCTGCTTTCATGCTTTTTTCTTCACCTTTTTTTTTTTTTTTTTAATTGAATTCTATAGTGAGGCTGTGTGCTTCTCTGCCTCTTTAATCTTCCACTTTGAATTCATTTGCAATGTGATAGATCGAGTTTGTGTTTCAGGATGTGTCAGTGGGACCATGGTAATGCATCTCAAATGGTAAAAGTCTGCATCTTAATTGATTACCCATGTTCCTCCTTGGCCACATCCTCTGCCACGAATTCAGCATAAGGGGGCACAGAGAGAAGGGGCTGGGGAGGGGAAAGGAAAGGGAAAAGGCACTGAAGAGTTTTAAAAGGATTTGTGTTAATTCCTTCAAGACGTCCCTATGTGATGTTTCTCAGTCAATAGGAGATTAGATTGAAGAGAGGATAGCCACTGTTAATCCTCTTCTATCCATTCCCACAATGGGTATTAATATAGGAACAAAACACAAACTTGCAGAAGACTTTTTTTGCTCTTGTTCTTTTTTCCTTTCACTGCACATCAAGGATAGCACTGATGATCAGAGTCTTGGCTCTTATTTTTCCCAGGAAGGTAGTGGTCAAGGGGGGATGTCACATGAATGCTGGACTGTGATTCTCTCAGGTATCCACTGCAGTTTCTCTTGGCCCAGAGCTGTAACTGTAGCCAGGCAGAATGAACTTTTCTTCTTCCAACAAGGTTGGAGGTAATGGGTAGTGATTTAGGGTCCATGTTTCATTTAAGAGAAACCTTGCAACTCAAATTTTGTCATTACCATGAATCTTCAGGGTTTCTTATAGCATTTTGTTTAGGAAGAAATCTCCTTTACATTCACTCAGTATAAGCGAGAATACTAAGGAGTCTTTCCAGTCAGCCAGAGCCAGGTGTGCTGTGAGCCATTTCAATTCCTCTTTGTCCATCTGGCCCATTCTCTCACCTACCCCTTTATTAATGCATATCTGGCTTATTTATATGCTAGAAAGAAAGGGAAGCACTAGTGATTAATAACTTGTTCCCTCCTCATGCACCAGTCGCACAATTATAAGTATTTTCATGCCTTCCTTGAAATTGCCTTAGAGAGCTCCTATATTCTTTTTGTCTTATGCATCTTCCCCAGAGTAAGAATATATGTCCTAAAAGAGGTCACTGTTCACATCTTTTCTTAGATAGCAGGCCAGCAGTGAAGAGGGGAGCAAGTGAAGAGGATAGGGAACTGGAGAGAAAGCAGAGTCTTTCTTTATTCTTCAGCCTCCTATTTTCTTCCTATTGATAAAAGAATAAAGAAAGGGAAATTCATGAAAAATTAATGCAAAATGCAAACTTGATCTTTAAATAGTCTCTGCCTAAATATGGACATCCTGACTCTTGACGGCAAGTTCCTTATGTTATGCCAGTATTAACCTTTGAGGAAGACTGAGGTTATGATAATAAGCATTTCTATAGTAACTTCTATCTTAAGTTACTGAAGTGATTCACTAGCACTAGCCTAACCTTGGAATAACGTTCTGAATTAGTTAGTTAGCAGTTCTCCTCTTTTACATACAGAAAAGCAGTGTTGCAGGGCATTGAAGCAACTTTCCCAAAGTTATTCATAGCCTGTGGCATAACTCAGGACCAAGGTACAGGTCTCTAGGCTCCAAAACTGGTGTTTGAGCACAGGCCACACTCCTTAAGGCAGCCCACTGCCAGACAAAGGGACAAGTGGGACTTTATTTCTCTTTTCCAGTCAGCACTGTAGTGGTGGAGAGCCTCTGCTTCCTTTGCTTTTGGTCAAGCCTTGTCCCTGTAGAGAAATAAATAATCCATCTGCTGTTTCTGTGTGACATATCATCTAACGTACACAGCTCAGACATCTAAAACACAGGTGACCAGAAATAGAATCTGTTTTAATATATAATTGTCCAATTTCTTTCAAGATTCTGGAAAAAAAATTCACTATGACACACAGGAACTTTAAGTAGGTTTCATAGGCACTAGCTGTCATTCTCGAGCAGAAGATTGATAAGGCCTGGCATAAACTTTACCCACAGTCTCTCTCCTTTCCTCTTCTCTCCTCAAATATGTTTTTATTCTTTACCCCAGTAACTGACTTTGAAGAGCCTTCTGTCAGTCTCCAGACTAGCCTGTCCGACACGGTATATCAACTACCAGCAAAACACAGATATGCCCTTCTTCCAGTGGAGCATGTGAAGAGTAGATCATCTCAGGGGTTGTTCCAGCCCTCTAGTCCTAACCTTCCTCTGCTCCTGCTCTCTAGCAGCTTTGGGGTGGGAAGGGAGCATGGATAGCCCCAACACACTGACCTCTGCAGGCTGGGCTCCAGCTGCTCCTTTGGTTGCTTGCAGTCTTGGCTGAACTTACTGGTTAGCTTAAACATATAATAAGAATCACTCCCTTCATAAGAAACTATAGCTGTTTTATTGCCTTTCTTGCCTGGTACATCTGTGTGGGCTGCAGTTGGGCAGTTCTTCATCATGAAAGTACCAGCCAAACCTTGAAACTCAACCCTGTTTTACTGTAGGGAGTGGTGTTCTTTCAGAACATGCAGCAAAGGCACATTCTTTATAAAAGAAGCAGAAAACCAACCATGACACCAAAAAATGTCCTGACTGAATGTAAATGAAGGCCCAAACTTCCACATTCTTTAGTGTTTTGCCTTGACAGAGATGGCATCCACAGCAGGTTTTCCGATGGTCCCAGTGCTCTTGGAAAGATAAGCAGACTGTACTTGCTGTAATTATTTGGGGTTATTCTAACACGTGTGCTCAACTCTCACTTCTTCCCTTTGCCCTGTAAGAACTTTTGCCTCTTCCATTTTTGATCAGGTATAGTTAACAGAGCTCAGATATATTTCCTTTCAGGTGCAGCTTTAGTGAGCAATAAATCTGACTCCAGTCACCCTCAATACTCTTAACCGATTTAAGCTCCCTCTTCCCTAAATTCAGGGGTTACTCAAGAAAAGTTCCCTCCCTCCCTGCTCCCCCCTCCCTCCCAAGCCAAGGTCTCTTCCACACTGATGGATTCACCAGAGCCTCTCACATCCCAGCTGGAGCTGAAAAGCTGCATCTGCTGCTATTACTCAGCAGTAATTCCACTGCACTTTTGCACAGGTTTCAAGCATTCATCATCAGCATGACTCAATAAGGCAGTCCTGCATTGATGAAAGGCCTTAGAGCCTCCATCTCTCTTGCACGTGCAATAGCCATCTTCTGGATAAACTCTGGTGTGTGTTGGGGGGATGGGAGAATGTGTTTTATGATGAATAACTCACTTGCCAAAATTTCTCCTCTCCTCCCTGTTCTCAGTCTGTCTGGAGAACCAATCCTTGTAGTCATACATTACTCCCTGAATATTTTCTGTGAGTGATGGTCCATGTGTAGCTCATCCTTGGGCAGTCCCCTAGAGAGCATTCAAAATCAAAGGTGCACGATAGATGCATTCTGTGTTTGCTGCATGGAGTCCAGTTTGCAAGCCAGGACTTGGTGCCTCCCAGGAGACCGAAACTCTCTGGCTTCTTTGCATCTGTCTGCTGCTGGCTATGCATGCTGTGGCCCTTTGACTAGTCTTGAGCTCTTGGCATTGCTATGTTGATGCCCAGGCTTCCACCTGATGTGCTCCAGCTTCTTCCCAGCTGCAGCCCACTACTGGCCCAGCACACAGTCAAGCCCCCTCCTTCACCTCCTAGTTTGTCTAAAAGCAGCCAAAGGACCAGACACCACCAGTCAATTATTCCCCTCAGGGGCAAACGAGGGCACAAGAGAGCTGGTGATGACATATCCAGCTGATTCTCTCCAAAGCCATTTCCCCTTCTGCAGCAGGACTGACTGTGCATGTGTGATATGGAGGGATTCAAAGAAATATTGACTTAGTGTTGGGGGGGGAGTAGGTATTTCTGTTTCTGTGCTGGGCATGTATAACTCTGGGATGAAGGTCCCCAGAGAGCTCAAAATTCACTTTTCATACCGTTATGTAATATTCACTTGCAGCTGTCTGGCAGAACATTTCTGCTAACTAAATCACCAGAACAGATCTGGAAAGCAAGCAGAGCATATACCTGCAGGGTCATACAACATTTATTTACCACTTGCAGAGTTCTTTCATTTTGCTGTGGAACATCATTTATGCAGCTTTGAGAAGGTGCAACAGCCATGTCAGGAGACAAACCCAGAGCCAAGAAAATCAGCACCACCCTCAGCACTGTCGTGACCTCGGTCTGTAGCATCCCATCAGTTCTTCCAGTGCCTCAGGTCACCCTGGCCCTGGACAACAGAGGCATTTCTGACTGATGAGAGGTGATGAGTGTGAGCACACTGGTGGATGAGGAGTGTCAGATGTTATAGTGGAGTTGCTGAACAGGCATTCCTCCTCCACTTCTGTGAGTTTTCCTTGTTCTCCCTTGTGCAGGTTGTGGAACGCATCCCTATGTATTTTTAGACATCTACAGCTACATACCTATACATCTAAAAGAGTCTCTGTATATTGATATACGCATCCATATATAGTACCATATTGATAATTATTGCCAGCATGGGGCAGGGGAGTTAGAAATCTGAAACACAGCAGGCATGCATGCTTGTGCCAGTGGGATTGCATCAAAGCTAGCTGAGAATCTAAACAGGCTTCTTTTTCCCCTCAAGTACCAACACTTTGGAAATTCAGCCTATTTGGTAACTGATATACAACAAAGAGAAAAAAAGAGAGTTGCCAGGTCTTTGAGTTTATGAAATTTTAAAGATTTTTTCATCCTTTCAAAGTTGAAAATGTAATTGAAAATGTAATAAATTTTACCTTCTCTAATTGGGAAATACAGTTCTCTCCCAACTATTCCTATCCCAGGCTTTCTGGCATCCTTAGCAGCTATTTGCTTGGGAGTTTTAAATGTGTTGTACCTCAAATGTGCCTAGAGATGCAGGCAAGTGTACATAGATCTAAAAAATAGAACTGAATTTCATTGTGCACTGTCACGTACCAAAGCACCTTTACTAACCTGGCCCTAATTTCCTCTGTATGGGGGGTTTAGCAAGCGTTAGCCTAACCAATGATTCATTGTATTATATAATCATGGGGACACACAACTGCTTGATCTTAACCACTCCAGAACTTCTCAGAGACCTCGTCCTGATTTCCAGAGAGAAAAAACCCTCATCTTCCAGTCCTCCAGTTTCCCAATTTTATGCACTTTAATTGCCAAATCAAATAATTTCATAGAAGTGTAACATAACATAAATATTAACCCAATTTATTTTAAATTACTTAGATATAAACAAAAACAATTAATCCAATTATCAGCCTAATTGAGTTGTTCTTAATAAATTAACAACCTTATGAGCTTTACCTAACACACTGGAGGACATCAGTTGTCAACCATAAGCACAGCATAGAATTATCAGCACCAGCTGGAACATCTTATTCCATCTGAATGCCAGATATAGCAAGGTGCCAGTCACTCCCAGATCAAAGGTGATAGTGGTGTTCATTAAGATAGTCTGTTCAAATTACAGATGGTCAGACAGTAGCCAATATCTCTGGTTTGCTGGGGGAGGTCACATAAAAACATCCTGGTGCGTGTCAAAATGATGCAGCTAGTTACATTCAAAATTAAAATGGAAATGTAATGAGAAATGCTTTCAGGATGAATCACATAAAACTCCCAATCTAAAATTTCATGCATTTGTGATTCTAGAAAGTAACCATTTAACTTAGGAATGTCTTAGATATGCAGAATCTATTAGTTAGATGCCATTAATAGGAAAATCCCTGCATTATCTGCAAACACACACATGTGCACACACGCAGAGCATGCATCATCAGGTGTCAGAAGTCCTCTTTTACTGGTGCTAGAACTATCCTTCTGAGAGAGGGATCACAAAAAGACAACTCCTCAAAGTTTGGTATTTTTTGTTCAGTCAATATAGTTTCTATGACTTTCCACTCAGAGTTTCAGGAAGTTAGCATGTTGTTCAGAAAATTATACAGTGGTTTCCTTGAGCTACCTGTTTAATACTGATAACTTTCCTTAACCAGATTAACCAGATGTCAGGTTTGATGATCCTGTGTATTGCAGAACATCTGTCTGCTTTTGTGGCTGCCTGGGAAGGTAGAGGTATCATGAACTGCTTTAGGGGTGGTGGTGATGTTATGGCAGCAGCAGGCACAACCCGTTTCAGTGGCTAGGGAACAAACAAAGATTTTTGATTTTTCAGAAGGGATGATGTGGCTTATCCCACTCCCTCCTAACTTCTGCTCACTCATTTCTTGACAAATTGAAATGAGATGCTTCTAAATTCATGAGCACCATTTGATATATCTTGCCTTTCTGTGTGAAAGACAATCCCGTATGATCACAAGGGAAAAAAACTCCTTCCTATGAGACAGAGAATCTATAGATCCTTTAATATTTCACATCATGGCTTAATGGATAGATGTTACTTATTTTATCCTAAAAAAGCCCTAGTTCAAAAATTACTTGGAAGTAATGCTGGTGCTGAAGATAATAATTTTGTCAACTCCACACAGCAGTTGCTAATCTGGAGAGGCCCATAGCACTGCTTCTTGACAATTCCATGCTTGTTTCTAGTTACATTTTGATCCAGGCAAATTTAAGAGCAAATATCACCTTTTGGCACTACAAAAGTATGAGAGTTTCCCTGTACAAACTGATTTTTAATCAACGTTCCCAAGGCACACACCTGTTTTAGCTTCTCAGCACAGCTTCCAGAAGAGACAGGCCTGAACCAGTTGGATTGCCTTACTCTAACTGGATTAAAATGTGTATAAAGAATTAAAAATGATAATAAATCAATCAGTAGCTCAGATTTTATGGTAAAGGGGCAGTATTTCCTAATACAATATGCAAGCTGATGGTAAAAGTTAATGCGTGAATTGGAGGGGAGTTAACTTTTGTACAATGGTGACTTCTGGGACTTTCTAAGAGAGACCGTTTGAATTTGAAGCCTTATAATTCTTCATCGTGGTGGTGGTGTTTTTAATTTTGTTGTTGTTGTTATTATTACTATTTCTCTATGTGCTTGGAAAGCCCTACAGGGCTAGCAGAGGATAAGACCAGCCTGTGGGTTTCACAGATATTGGAGGCACTCTGAAGTGGTGAGGCTGAGATTTCCGAATACCAGTCCCAGGTGTGGGGAAAAGGGTTGTCTCAAGCCTTCACACTTCATTGCCATAATCTCATTTGTCTGTCTTAGTCCATCTCTGTCTCTCCAATCCAGCGCTCCCCAGTTTGCCCTTTCCTGATCAAGCACTGGAACAGGCTGCCCAGGGTAAATGATTCTGTGATTCTATTGGCAAAAACTCCTGCAAATAACAAAACATTCTGCAGTTCTCATTAATGACATCAGGGACCCACTTGGTCCTATTGCACTAAATAGAGATGCCCCTCTCCTTCCTCCACAGAAGATAAACCTGACTCCTGACAGAACAGTGCTCATTCGGAAAGCTACAATGGCCCCTTCTGTACAACTTGATAAAGCTGATGTGTACCAAAAGGCAGAAAAATGTTCAGAGGCATGTTCCCCACCACAAGAAATGCCACTACTGGGAGCAGACTGGGAGAGCCGCACACAGCAGTGATGGGGCAAGAGGGGTAGCAGAAGGCATGCAAAGATCACCTGAGCTTCCCTTGGCAGTGTTGCAGGTGGTCACAGTTAAAAAAAAAAGCAATGTCCTTCTGGAATACAAAGCACAGCTGGACTCTAGCTGTGGTCTCTGTGGAGTTTTCTTCCTCATTATCTCCAGTTTGTGCTTCTGTTCCTGGCTGCCCTAGGCACTACAGGGCCTTAAGGTGATGACTTTCTTGTCAGGTGAAATCTTCCTGGCCTGATTGTGAAGCTGATCATGTTCCTCCTACTTCCTCCCACCCTGGAAATATTTGTTCATCCAGAGAAAGCACCCTGCTATATGCATTACAGCTCCTGATTGACAGACCGGGCACAAAGTGTAATTTGTAATGTTGAAGTGAGGTTGACAGGAAGAAACTAGCAGTCTGATTTCTTTTGCTTTGCCACTATGCTAAAAGATAAATTGATCTGGTTTCTCCCATTGTTTTAGCTATGCAAAAAAAAGGACTTCTGTGTTTTTCCACAGTACACAATCAAAGCAGGTACAATGAGTACCCACTAGCCAGCAGCCAAAGAAAAATACAAGACACACATGCAGAGAAGATGAACAAGGTTTTAAATACTAAGAATCTTTTTAAAAGAGCCTTTAGAAAGATTAGTGCATGTGTACTTGAGCCATTATCCCAGCCACAGGGAAGGACTGACAGCAATTTATGATTAATTTGAAACCTTTATCTGCAGCCTAAGATTTGTTTCAAGTTTAAGACAAGAGAGGATATGCAGTGATTAAAGGCCAGGACTGTGAATCCAGGACTCCAGGGTCCTACACTCATTTATACTGAATTGCATTAATTTAGGGTGTATCCTTTAGCCTCCCAATACATCTTCCCCTTTGTGTGTCCCCTTTCCCACTAAAACAGTTCCCTTTCTGTAACCATTCTCTGAAATACTTATACCTTTCTCTGATGGCAACACTTAAAAATATGTTAAAGCCTGGAAATTGCCCAGATAAAGGGAAAAAAACCCCAAACCCACAAGATCTGATGGCAAGGTCTGGATAAACTGCATTACTGAAAAACTTCATACTCTGAATATCAAACCCCTGTATCATTCCTGAAGTCCTTCTAAGTGATTAGTCTTGGTCTCTCAGGCTTTGAAGGGCAAAAGAGACTTTTTTGTATGGCACCACTTTTTCAGATTCCAGGGGAAACCTAAAAATGTCATTGAGAACTAAGCTATTTCTGCAACTTCATGTGTGTAGGCAAAGAACATGTATGAAGGCAAAGGCAGAGGAGTTGTGTTCATGCCTGCATAGAGGTAGTAACAGGGGAATGTTTAGCTGGAGGGAGACCACCACGTGAAGGAGCTACTGAGGTGAGTGAGTCTCTTCTGGAGCTGCTATGCCCTCACATGATCCACATGACCTGCAGCCTTGGAGGAAGAATCATCACTAACAGCCTGTGTCCCTAGCTTTTTCCATCAGAGAGAATGCTTCAAGGAAAGAAAACTGGGGTGGTAGTCTTCCTGCAATCCCAAAATGATGTTCTCCATGTTACCTCTTTACACAAAGAATTTCTAAGGAATCTTTTCACCCTGTAGAGTAGCAGCACATTTACCAAATTTGTTTCACAGCTTTTTCCCATTCTTACACCAACATAATGTGTTCTCTGTTCCTTTCTTGTCCCTTTCTAACTTTGGGGCTTGAGGAGACAGAAGAACATGAGTAGGGTCCAACCTTAATATTTGGAATTGGGTAGAAATAATGGAGAGGGCTGGTCATATTCTAGTGACTCAGTGGCAGGTGGACTGCTGAGATGTCCTCTCAGTCTGCCCATGCTCTGGGATGGAGCACACAGGGAATCATGTATATCTTTACCTAGCTCCACAGAAAGATCCCTGAAGATCTTGATGGATTCTAGTTGGACAAAAAAAGTTGTTTAGGGTATGCGAGAAAATAAACTGAGAAAAGATCTGGGTTATGATGGGCTGCAGGGAACTCCTGGTCCTTTTTTTTCCTTGCCACTCTCCCCCCCTTGCACAACTCAACTGGACATGGAAATGCATCTTTAAATTATTCTGGCTGCCTCTCAGTTTTTTAACATTTTTTTTTTTCCAGTTTATGAATAAGCCTGACTTCCCAGTTGCACGAATGCTCCTGATTCTGCATAGAAAGTAGAGAACTGGTGTACTTATCCAGGCACTGCCAATTCAGTCTCTCTCTGTATAACCCTCCAGACAGGGAGGAAAAAAATTTCATGTGAGTTCAGGCAGAGGAAATGAACAGTGAAACTGAGGACAGTGCTGACTAAATAGAAGAAACAAAGGAAAGAAGGGTGGAGTGGTGGATCATGCTCAGGTGAACAGTGATGGGATAGGGCAGATCCCTGCACTCCTCCAGAGACTTTTGCATCTCTAAGCAATACTCTGAATGCTTCTCCTGTTACCAACACATTGATTTCCACTTGACAGGAAAATTGGGCATCAGAGTTTAAATGAAATGGAGTACTGCTGTTTCCATGGAAATCTCCCATGCCAATCAGAATAATGGAGGGCACATCATGATTTGCATAAAAGTAAACAAAATAAGGCTGCCACAAAGGCAGTAAGTTATCTTTTCCATTCAGACTAAAAACCCCATACGCTCTCACCACAGATTCTCTCTCTCCCTACCTCCAGCAGAGAGACCCCAGTCCTACACACAGTCTTTATTTCAGTTGACTGGACCCCACAGAGAATCTTAGTCCTGGAAAAGCAGCACTACAGATAAATCAGAGAACTGATTGCTTAATCTTGTGTAGCAAACTGCACGTTCCTTTGATGTATCCAGCTTTTCTATATCAGTTTGGGGATTTTCCCTTGAGCTGTGTTTGACCTTCTCCTCTAGTTACAGGCACCTTATGCCGATCAGTTAAGATATTAAGAAATATTTTTATATTTCATGTTCTATCTTTCCACTGGCCCAAGGAAATCAGTCTACTCCTGAAGATGAAATCTTTAGACATGAAATAGGAGCAACCAAATATCAGCTTAGCATGTAGTTCCCATTGCAGCCTATCAGTGGAAGTGGAAAGATTCGTCTCTGTTGGGCAGCATGGGCAAGGAAAGCTTTGGGTTTATTTTTCTTGTTTGCATCAGCACCAGCTAATCTAGCCTGACAAAACAGAAGGCCGTTCATCAGGCTCTAACAGACCAAACGATAGCAATTTATTACCGCTCAAGCACTTGAAGTAGTTTGCATAAATATTTGTGTAATGCAAGTTTACCATGGCATGAGTTATTTCCTACCTCAAGCACAGAGACAACATAGAGAATATATTAGCCTGCCTGGAGCTCTGTGTTACCACAGTTGGACCATTTCCATCCCTGAAATAGCTTGGATATGTCTATGTTCTACCACACTGTACAGGGTAGACATTCTCAGTGAAGATCTAAAGCTGCAGCTGCCTCAAGTTTGTCCTTGCAGCCATACAGCAAAATCTAATTTCCCAGAAAGAGAATCCTAGGCTTGCTCTGGCAGTGACGGCAGCTCTTCCTTCCTTCCTTCTGGCCTGTAACATAAGCAGGAATCACATTTGGGTTCTCAGGCTCAATTCAAAGTCATGGAAGAGGAAAAAATGCAGATTTACTCATTTTTAAGCTTATACACCTAAGGGAGCTACAAACCTAGTTTCTCTTTCCCAGCCCTTTTTATCATCTAAGCAGCATCAAGCTGGCTTGCAACCAAACACTGTGATTTTACCACTATGGTCGTAGATTTCAGCAAATTTGTTTTCCCCAGACAAAGAGAGGCAGGCTAATAAATGCAGATGAAAGATAAAATGCAGCAAAAAGTGAAGGGATAGGAAAAAAGAATGAGTACTCCTGTCAGAGTGTGGTGATGAATGAGTAGCTATTATTTTCAAACTCAGGCAGGTACTGGAAATTGACTTTGGACAAGTTGAAGCTGCAGGTCAAGGTCAATACCTGAGTCAGGCTTATGATTTGAAGTCTGGATCATGTTTCTTCCTCACTCTTCACAGCTGACCCCTCAAAGAGCAGGAGCAGTAGGGCAACACTAAATATTAATATTTCATCTTAGTAACAAGGACTGTTTTTTAAGTGATTAACACTGCAAGAAACAAAGTGTGGCAACATCTTTGTGAGCTTACAGGGGGGCATCCAACTGATCACCATGGATTTACCAAGGTTGGACCACTAACTTTGCTGTCCTAGGAATGTGTTACAGCTGGAAAAGAGAAAACTAGAACCAACAGTGAAAGTAAAAGACTATGCTGTTTGTGACTTATAACCACTGGTGCATTGCTGCTGCATGAACACCAAGGTTGGGGAACTACTGCCATAAGGTTGAACACAAAACTTCAGGGCTGATGCTTCAGCTTTTAAACTCACTGAAAACTCAGACTAAGCTCTGCAGGGTAACTTCCATCCATAGAGCTCAAACCTTTATCTTGGAATAAAATATTTTAAAAGTCCAAGGAAATGATAGACAGAAAATGAATAAAAGCTAAGATGAACCATGCTCTGCTGTCTGCTAACTTACCCTGTTCTATGCATTTCATTATATTGGAAAAAAACCCCTGTGGTAGTCCTCTACATCTTGAGATAAGGTCACTATAAAAAATGTTCTGGACGCAATGAACTGTCCATAGCATGATCTTAAGATTTTCTTTGAGTTTTGTGATAATAATCCACAGTCCTTAATCCATGTCAATTTTGGCTGACTTGGTGCATCTACATGAATGATCCTGCTATCACAAGAATTATTCAAATCTGTCCATGTTAAAAAGAAATAGAGTATAACTTGGAAATTTTCACCTTCCATTTGAAATAGTTTGAAAAGATGAATGGCACTGAAGATTCCCGTGTGTTTGCAAGGGGAGTGGGTCAACCTGCTCAAAGTTTACAAGTCTGAAGCAAATTTTCAGAGGAGCAAAGGAAATGTGTGTATATTTGTGAAGTGAGAAAAAGACTAAATGAAAGTCTAATAAACTCCCAAAGGGAACAGGAAAAAAAAAAAAAAGATGTTAATGCAATTACTGCTGATAACATTTTGAAAGAGTGTGTGTGTCAGAGAGAAATTAGTACATCATCTTGGAATCCTTAATTACTGGCATGTTAATTACACAACAAAGCTATACTCTTATAATGAGAGAAATGAACAAATATCAGAAGTGTTGTCCCATTTAATCCAGAAAATGAGTGCTGAGCTCCAAAGTTGTGTGATGTAAAACTGGAAGAACCCTAAAGGAGTCCAGGGAGTTACCCAGTCTCCAGCATAAGGTGGCAGAGATGGGACACAGTAAGGAAAAGGACTGTCTGAGCTCTCTCTCTTGGAAGGAGTCAGGCTATGAGATTGGTTCCCTTTGGTCCCTCCACACGACTGAATACTGACTAATGTCTGGCTTAACTAATGAGCTTCCCTTGCTTGGATCATTGGTCCCTTCCTGGTGGGGCATTGAGTGAGAGACCTTTACAGGGATTGTTACTCTTCTGTTAATTGGGAACCAGCGGTAATTAAGGGGGTGGGATCAGTTCAGTGTTCTATTAGTAACATAGACTAATCAAAAAAGTAAATATTTTGCTCAACCATAAGTTAGGCTATTAATTAGGCTGCTGTTGCCTACACAAATCTGGTTGTGTTTAACCTGCTCATCAGAGTGCAGAACTTAATCTTGGAAAAAACCCAGGAATTCTCCTTTTATGAAGTGGCAAATGAAAAAAGAGTTTTCCTGTCTCTTAGACTTGAAGTTTGAGTGCTTCTGCCATGGATAGTTTTGCCTCATTGTTTTGAAACTAAGAGGCCTATTTTTCTCATATAGGAGCCTTTAAGCAAAATGTTTGCCAACACGGGCATTCCTTAGGTGCAAAGCACTTCGGTTATAAGAAGTTATAAAACTTGTTTCCTTTTCCTTAGTGAAAGGAAGGGGGAAAACATGGTGCTATTCTGCCTCAAACCCCTCTTTACCACTTGCTACATCTTTATTCTGCTGCTGACCTCTCTTTGGTACTGTCAGCTGACATGAGTGATCTCCTGTCTTCAGAACATGCTCTGAAACCTCAACTCCAAATTCCAGCATCATTTTGCTGGTGCAAAATAATTAGTGGGCACATGAAGTGGTGCTTCTTGGGGTCCATATGCCAGCTTGCTAATTCAGAGAATCATACTATCATTTAGGTTGGAGAAGACCTGTAAAATCATTGAGCCCAACCATAAATCTAAAACTCTCAAGTCCTCCACTAAATCATATCCCCAAGCACCCCATCTACACATCCTTTTGAATACCACTTTCCTGAGCAGCCTGTTTCAATGCTTGACAAACCTATTGATGAAGACATTTTTCCTAATATCAAGACTAAATCTCCTCTGGTGCAACTTGAGATCATTTCCTCTTGTCCTATGCCTTGTTACTTTGGAGAAGAGACCAACCCCCACTCCACTACCACCTCCTTTCAGGCAGTTGTAGACAGCAATAAGATCACCTCTGATCCTCCTTTTCTCCAGACTGAACAACCCCAGCTCCCTGAGATGCTCCTCATAGGACTTGTGCTCCAGACCCTTCAGCAACTCCACTGCCATTCTCTGGGCTTGCTCCAGAGCCATAGTGTCTTTCTTTTAGTGAGGGGACCAGAACTGAACACAGGATTTGAGGTACAGCCTCACCAGTGCCGAGTACAGGGCAACAATCACTTCCCTGGTCCTGCTGACTACACTGTTTTTGATTTGGCTGGGATGCCATTGGCCTTCTTGGCCACCTGAGCACACTGCTGGCTCATGTTCAGCCGGCTGTCAACCAGCACCCTCAAGTCTGTTTTCACTGGGCAGCTCTCTTGCCACTCTGTTCCCAGCCTGTAGCACTGCCTGGGGTTGCAGTGACCAAAGCTGGAGGACTCGGCACTTCACCTTGTTGAACTTCATACAATTGGCCTCAGCTCATCAATACAGTCTGTCAAAATCTCCTTGCAGAGCCTTCGTACCCTCCAGCATATCCACACTGCTGCCCAGCTCGGTGTCATCTGCAAACTTACTTAAGCAGATTTTTCCCATTTCAAAATGAATTACTAATTTTAATGACTACTCCTATAAGTATATACATATTTATTACCGCAATGCTGGCTTGTTTCATAGTGTTCTCTGATCTGACCTCCTTCCGGTGATGGAGCCAAAGCAGGAAAAGGCCGCCTCCCATCACTTGCTGGCTTGGTGGGACTAGAATGCTTCATTCAGGTTACAGTGGAGGGAAGTCATTATCTGGGTGAAGGAAAACAGAGTCTACAATACAGAGGTCCTATTAGAGTAACCAACCATAGGAACAGGTAAGACTGCAAGATAGCTCAGATGAGAAACTCAACTATTATTTATATTTGTTTATAAAACAAACCTTTAGGAAAGAAATCAACTGTATATTTTACATCCTCTTCAGTTTTTAGCAGAGCTGGATAAGGTTGCCATTTTGCTGCATACTGGTCATAAGCACAATTTATCTGAAGTTTTCATCACATTCAGAACCACAACAGAGTAAAACAGACTTTTTTGTACTTCGGAGAAGTTCTTGGGCAAATATACCCTCATTTCCTTTAGATCTAACTTCTTAGAATTCATACAGCGCCCTAGCATGGAGTGGCTGGATTTTGTCAAAAGTTTCTTTCCCTTAAGGGTTTGTTCTTCCCCTGATGAGCTCTTGTGACTCCCACTGACACTAATGGGAAGCAATGCATGCCTGAGGGACAGCTCTGCCCCCTCCCCAGTGAGAAAGGAGAGAGTGGGAAAGGAACAGAAGGAAAAGCAGGGCTTTGAAAGCTGTCTAATTATAGGGTGGTGTTTTAACCACTGCACCAGCCAGTGCGCGTAGTGAGCATTTGGCACAGCACAGCTTTGTTTTTCTTGATTAGAGAGAAGCATTTGAGAGATTGGTGAATGTGTGGGGAACAGAGCAAAGAGTAAAGCCCACCCCACTGGTGAAATGTAGATACGGCTGCTGAAGGGAATCCAGTGCTGTATTGTCAGCAATGAGGCCGATGCTGTGTCCCTTTCTGTGGGTGGGTGCTCATTCCTTTCCCAGGAAACACTCTTGATTTCCATTATATTGAGTGAGCATGCAAGTACAAGGGTTTCCATAAAGGAGCCTGAAGAGTTCTATGATGATCACCTATGATGAATTTGTGTCCCTGAGGTGGTAAGTGTTACTGCACAGAGAAGGCTTTTGCCTTTCTGCACAGGTGACCTAAACAAGAGATTAACAACCCCAGAGGCACACTATCTCCTAATCAGTAACAGATTCACTCATGATTTTTGTTATGGAAGATCCAAATTCATTCCTCACGGGGAGCTCATTTGGAGGAGAAAGGAGAGTTGTGCATACAAACAGAAGAAAGAAATGAATAGGAGTGAGATTGCACAGCAAAAAGCACTGCTGTGTAATGCACCAGAGTGTTCACACACGTGTGCCCATAGTACTGTGGTGATCCACTCTCCTAGGTCGTACTTGAGTGGTGAAGAAATGGTTGTGTCCACTTCCAGAAGCCCTCTTTTCCAACCAATTATATTGTAGACATGAATGTCCACATAACAGAGTGCAGAGTCAGAAAACTCTGCAGATATGTCTTTTCTTGCCTTAAAGTAAATAAATCATTCTCCCCCTCTTTCCCTTCTGTATAACTCTATAACCAATTTCAGCTTGACTAAAATGCACATCAGTTCAAAGAACAGCAGTTTAAAAACAGCATCCTAAAATAGATTTAATTTTCACTTCAGTGCCAAGGCTAGTCCTCCTTACTGGTTTCTGCCTCAGAGTCTCAGTCAGATCTGACCCCTCCGTACATCTGTTTAACCTCTTCACTGCCAGCCACAATTGCAAAGCAATCTTCCAAGAGATTGTCTTGGCTACTTAGGGGAGGACAGTTCACTCCGTGCAGAAAGGACCTAAAATTGGCCAGCAGAGAAGAAAAGAGTAAAAAAGACATTTATAAGATTGCCTCTACCTGTTAGCTCATTCCCTTGATTGCAGTATGGGAAAACTCAGAAGGACAAAGAAGGAACTCCTAAATCTGATGGTGCAACTGTTTGAGACTGTTTGGCCATAAGCCCAACAAGGACTTTAAACAGTGCATTAATTTCTACTGTGGAGGCAGAAAAATAAGAAATGTTCATATTACAGTAAAGGCTGCATCTGAGATCTCATGGGAGATCACTGAGTTCACATGCTTGACCTGGCCCAAGTTTGTGTACCTGAATTTGCAAAGCAAAATCTGGAAAAGAAATATGAAGGATGAATGGAGAGGTGTCTCACAGTGCATCAGGGCTGAGGGCTTTATAGAAGTTCTCACATCTTAGAGGACTGAAACAGCCTAATAATACAGGATGTTTTAAAATTTTTGGAGGCCAAGTCTAGTCTGCTCCTATGTGACTGAAGAGAGCCGAAAGCCTGAGGAGCATATGCACGGTGCTGAGAGGCATCTGTGAGAGACTCCCCACCCTGTCCCTGTGCCAACAGAGCAGGGCTACTCGCATCTGCCACACCAGAGGTGGGGGTCTCAGGTATGAAATGCCTCAAGTGTTACTGTTAGGCCTTTCCCCCAACCCACCACACTGTCCAAGTCATTCAAATTGCAGTGGAGCTTGGCAGTGTTATGTTTGTAGTTGGACTCAGTGATCTTAAAGGTCTCTCTTAACCCAAATGCTTCTCGGATTCTACGATGTGGGAAAATGACAGTGTGCCTGAGGGTATTGCTCTCTCAGAAATGCTGGGACTGTGTTCAGATCTTAAAAGGTTGGGGAAGGTTAGTCTGGGATGTTGGTTTGTCTAAATATAACCCCTCTTTTGGAAACACACTTTCAGTTACTTCCTCTTTAAAGATGACTATAAAATGTATAGAAAAAAGCAAACTTCATGAACTTGTGAATTTTTTTCCAGTTAAAGGTACTATCTTAATAGCCCTGGAGAATTCTTTACCTACAATTGACTATGTCTTCTCTTATTGCATTGCCCATCAGAGGGCAAGGGGAAATGAAATCCCTGGAGCCAATGTAGTATCTGGACTTCCTATTAAGGTAAATGCAGTAAAAATATTTTCTCATTGCATTTAAGAAGACCCAAGGAAGAAAAACCAACCCTGTAGACAGATGTAATAGGTGGATTTTCTTTGGAATTCTTATGGTCTGGAGGAGATAATACAGGATGGAAAGGTGTGCATGGGTGAAGTCAGGACCCTGAACAGAGAGTATTCTGAATTACCTTCACATTTTTTTTTTATTTCTCCTGCATGTTTGATGCTCTGTGCAGATTCCCTTTGCTGTGTGTGATTCCCATGAAAAATCCCAACACAGTTCAGCTCCACAATGATGGGTATTGCTGTGGTGCATATCATCTTTGGTTTTCTAAGCATTGGATGAAGAACTACCAATTCTTTGCATGCAGTGATGCAGTTATAAAAATACTCTATTTCCATCTGCCAATTTTCCACTTTTATGGATGGCTCAAAGAATTTTAAGCCTGTTGACTGTTCTGCTTTATGACAAAATATTATACACTGAATTTCCACTATCTGCATTAATGGGATGTGCAGGTACTACATGTAAATAGCAGCTGCCAGCCTGTAGACATCTCTCCTTTGAAATTTCAAAAAGGTACTGTTATGGCTTTATGAAGGTTTTGAAATCTTCTCAAATGCTTTTTTTATTTTTTTATTTTTTTTTTTTTTGTTTGGTTTTTTTTTTTTTTGTTTTTTTTTTTTTTTTAGTAAAGGAAGCTATTTCTACATTCTCCCATTTATCTCCCCCTCCGTTTGCTTTCTGGAGAATGGCGTAATGCTAGCTGGATTGCTATGTACAAACCCAAAGTATTCCTTGCTACTTGGTGATGGTGTAGCTTTCTATGCACTCCCTGGGGCTGTCAGAGGCCAGTTTGTAAGTTTTGCAGCTTGCAAACTACAGAAAACTGGAAAATCTAGAGAAGTTGCTAGAAAGGTGAAGAATTTTTCTCCATAGGGGATCTGTCTGCAGGACTTGAAATAGTCATCTAAGACTTTAAGATTGCCTTTAGCCTCTCCTTATTTTAGTTTCTCATTCATGTTGTATGCCAAGAAGGCTGTATTTCTAAATCATCTAAATTTAATGCTATCCAAGAGCCTCATGGGTTTTAACCATTCTCAGGTGTAAACACAGGTAACTGCTGTACAGTGAGAAGCCGAGCAGTCTGTCCTCACAGCTGCCTCTGCTGTCACAGAAACTATGTCTTGCAGAGCCCTTCTTTCTCTTCATCACTGGTTGAAGTCTGCCCATCCTTGTTTCAGTGCTGACCGTCACCTCACCTTCCACCAGGGTTTAAAAGAAATCAAGTGGACAGGTGGAGTACAACAAACCAGTTATAACTAAAGTAAAGATCAAGACATTTGTCAGGTTACTAGACACCAACCATTATTTCCTCTCCCATGGCAGCAAATATGCCTGAAAACAACTTCTTACTGTGCAGCTGTCACACACATGGGTCTAGGAGAATCTTTGTTCCCTCTCTGTCTTTACCTATGCCAGAATGGTATTGTGCTATTCCACTCCGATTTAGCCCTGCAAGTTGCAACACTAATTTAACTGTGTATATGCAGACTTGTTTCTCATCCATACTCTTTGTCAAGGTGAGAGAAGCACGTGAATCTATTATACATACATTAAAAAGTACCTTTGGAAACTAATCCTAGGTTGTTTTTGATTGTTTTGGGTTTTTTTCTCTAAGACAAGAAGTCCTTTTTCAAAAGTAGTCATGGGCCAATCCAGATGGCAAAATTGCCCTAATTTCATTAACGTTAACAGGACTACAGCAGTTTAAAAGAGATAGAGAAGCGATTCGGTAGAGTCAAGAGGTTAAAGAACAGATCTGTCCAAGCAGTTCATAAAAAACAGATGTAGGAGACTAAATAATTACCCAGTACATCTTCCTAATGTAGGATTTTTCTTGGTTCATTAATTAATACTTTAATCAAGTAGTTCCAAATGATAGGGTTTCTACCATTTTCCTCATCATTTCCTCACAATTAAACCAAAAAATCCTAATACAATATCCCTGGTGTTCAGTATGGGTTCAATTTCTTCCCAGTTTCTGCTAGGGTGTACTAATGATAAAGAGACCTTGAGCTTTATATGTGATCTTGCATCTCTTCTCAGATATTTCCTACTCTTAAGAACTTCAGAAGAATTGTTCTTTTCACTCTCACTATATCACACAGTTCTTTCATGGTCAGGACAGACTTTCCAACTCTACAATTAAGTGAAGGAAATGGACTCTAAAAATAAATGTTTTACCCCTCTAATGAAAGGCACTTTCTGAAATAGAGGACAAATTCCAGACCACCTTCTAAGATTCAGGGTGCCCAGCTAACCCTGGCAGCAGCAAAAGGGATCTATTAACAGCACCAGCTCTGGTCCCACAACAGGTCCCTGTTCCTCTTTGCTGCTGACTACTTTTTGGTCCATCAGCCCTTTTAAGTGCCCTCCCTCCCAGTATGCTGATTTCACCTTCAGCCCACTGTACCTTCTAAGCTTCACTTGGCTTTACTGTTCCCCCGATTTCCGGTTTTCAATACTTTTCCAGCATCCCAGATGACTCCCTGCCCTACCATCATCACCTGAGTTTCCCTGAGTCAGATCTAATTGCACTATTATTGTTTGACTGTTCTTCTCATTCTTTCTTGACAAATACTGAGGCTCCTAATCCCAAAGCAATATGAAAAGAAAGCAAACAAAACCATATTGAATGAAGCTTCTTTCCCAAAGCTTAGGGACATACTTGGAGATGTCTCAATTCTCTTTTCCAGCTTTATAAACTGCTAGACATAGTCATTATCATCTCAGAATTGAATCTATTGTGCAGATACCAAAACTGCTTCTAAAGTTTGCCCTGGCTGTGCTCCCCTACCTCCTTTCCTCTCCTGACCTTTCACATCCAGCAGGAGCTGATGAAGGAAGTGATGATGGTTGCTGAGCATTGGGAAAATCACCACCAGCTCTTTGTTGGCTGCTATTTAGAAAGCGCTGCCAGCCCCTGCCACCATTCCCTTCTCTCATTGCTTGTCACAGGTGTTGATATCAGTGGTAAGTATCACAGGTATGTCATTATTAATTGCCTTTAACATCAGAGGCTGCCATGAAACAAAAACTGGGAAATGAGAGCAATTCAGTATCTTGAACAATGTCATTGAAGAGCAGGTGGCCATAGAGGTGGATGGACTGAGGCAAAGAATAAAGCCAGCATGTAGCAGAGATGTGAACTGGACATCTCTTCTCACTTTACTCATTACCAACACGGTCTCTCCAACCCCTGTGTGGCTTTGAAAATGAAGGTGAGAGATTCTCTGCCACTGGAGGTACAGTATGGGGTTAACCTTAGGGACCACGTAAAGGTGCTCTGGGGACCCAATCCACCAAAGCACCTACAGCCTGAGTTATATCTGCTGCAGTCTTAAGTGTGAGTGAAAGACAAAAAACAAGACTCTATTACAATCCTTATTTCTTTTCTAATGTAGGCTGTAAATGTTTATCATGCAGCTCAATGCACCCTGACAGCTAGAAGAGAAAACCAAATAAACCAAAGCAAGGTGGTTTTATTAATACTTCTCTGATCAGAATGGGTTTGCGGTGGTAAAAGCACCCAGACATAGGACCTTGCTAGAGCTAAAAAATAAGTTCTTATGCAAAATAGGTGAGATGAATATTTATGTAAATAGAAGTGCAAGGGAAGAGAGATGGAGAGAAGACTCTAGTCTTGATCAGACATGTGAAGCTACGGAGAGAAACAGTGATTCTGGGAAAGACAAGCCTTCTGGGAAACTTAATTATTTTTTATTATAGGATGGTTCTCTTCTTCTAGGCTTTGAAGCAGCTTTGGGGTTTTTTTGTTGTTTTTTTTTTTCAGTCAAGGCAGAGTGTTTGGCCATTTGACTGTAGTCTGTCTTCCTAGTTTAAACAAGATGAATACTTTGCCTTGTGCATTACAATGCTGTGGTTTGACAGTTCTGGAGGAGATTCAAGAGATGACAGAATTGCTTTCAGCTCTGTCACTGGCCTGCAAGGTGACCTGGCCAAGTCATGTAATGAATCTCTGTCTCATTTACCTGCCTTAAAGTGAGGCTAGTGGGAATAACTTACCTCTTTTTAGCCTGTATTGGGTACTCCTGGTAAAAATATTGGATTCAAGCCTGTGCAGAAAGGACTAGAGATACCTGGTCAAGTATATTCAAATAGTTATTTTAATGTAGCTAAGACAATAGAGTGTCTCCACTGTCCTGATCACTCAAAGGAACATTTAATAACACTCAGTGCTGGAAGTCCTGTAGATTATAGAATCACTTGAAAAGGACTATTCCTATCGTGCCTTCAGGAAGTCTCAGTCCTTCCTGCTGTGCTCTGTTGACATTTTGTGGGCTGATAGTATGAAGCTGCATCTTTGACAAGGCAACAAAATATTGGAACCACCATGGAGCACAGCACAGTGTAGCTCAGAAGTGCCTATACTGGCTTTGACTCATTCCAGCAGGAGTTCTACTTGACCTAATTTTCCTGGCCTTTTTAGCATGAGCACAGCTAATGCCCCTGAAATTTTTCCAATACTTGCACTCAGAGATTTTGTGCATTGTGCAGTGCAGTGCCCTTGGCATTTCCCAAGCACACCAGATGCTCCGCAGCGCTGAATGGCTATATTTACACTGTATTTTCATCCTAGACTTGAGCCCTGGGCTTTGATTCCATACACTCTGCTATTTTGCCCACACTGGCCTCAGCTACTGGGAAGGGATTCAGATCAACCTGTCTGAGTGCGGCAGGAGCCTCATCTTCCTGCTTTCTCTTCCCTCTCCATCCCCATGCACACCCTCATTTGCTGAAGCAGGACTGACTAGAGAGGTTTAGGCTGCCTATGCAAGAGACAGGGCATTCAAGCCCGGACTGAGTTTGGGAACAGGAGACAAATCAGAGTTCTGACCACAGCTTGTAATTTGGGATGGCCAACACTGTATGGCTCTTTTTGTCAGATGCTTCACAGAAGGGGCCAGCCAAGAATAGGGTCTTTTCCAGGCAGACTTACCCCCAGAAGCATATGGGCCCTAGAAACATAAACAGAAGACAGAAGAATGTCTTGGTATTATGCTTTCCTTTTCTTACATCATGTGCCTCTCCTTTCTTCCTCTCTCTGTCTCAGGTGACTGCTATTTCTCTTTGCAATGCCATGCAAGAGCAGCCCACATGCTGGGCATCAAATGGAGATTATATGGATTCACATCTCAGCAATTTATCTTTTGCTGGCTTGTTTGAGACTTGAAGTACCAATCTGGCTTTTAATACCTCAGGTACTACTAAATTTGAAGTGACTCTGAGGAATAGCTACACAGATTCATAAAGTTTTTTACATAGCCTCAGATTCAACACAGATAGATTTATTTCTATATATAAAAGTTGTAGAGTATGTAGGTGGACATCTACTCAGACTTTTGGGTTGTCTGACATGGATCTGT
Organism: Scytalopus superciliaris; assembly: GCA_013400415.1. Classification (NCBI taxonomy): domain Eukaryota; kingdom Metazoa; phylum Chordata; class Aves; order Passeriformes; family Rhinocryptidae; genus Scytalopus; species Scytalopus superciliaris. The sequence continues at coordinate 986,067 of VXBX01005245.1, read as the reverse complement.
CCCATTCCTCAGAAGCTTGGCACCTGCAGAGGAGTAAATGTGATTCAGTATGGATTTTGTACGTAGTCTTAAAGATATTGGGCAAACAAAAATAAATTCGGGACTTGATAATAATTTCGGCTGGTGTTGAGGTGGTGTTATTATGAGAAGCCCAGAGCTAAACAATCCAGTTTCAATATTAGAAGCAGCTTTTCAATATTAGAAGCAGCATTTAATCGCTTAATTTGTGTAGTCACAAGCGAAACACATGCTCCTTATCTAAAAACTGTTGGAAAGGGGGGTGGGGAAGTGACAATGGTGTGATCTACTGTAGACACCAACAAAAGTATGTAATTAAACTGAATTTCAGAGCTGGTGAAAGATGGTGACACCGAAACTATGTTCATTTGGTGTCTGAATCACCTATCTAGACATGTAAATATAAAGTGCCTTGCGTAGGCAGCTGCCCTCCCACTGCTGCAGCAGAGGTCCAATCAGGGCACATGGGGAAACTGAAATTTCACTACCCTTGTCTGACAGTCTGTAGCTGATGGCTTTAAAGAGTCCTAAATCCTGTCATATAAAAATACTTTTAAAAGTGTGCTTGAGAGTGTGAGGAAACTAAAACTTTGTGGGCTTTTTTTTTCATTCCTGGCACTTTCCCAGTGGTAGTTATAGGCACCAAGTGTGTATGCAGACACACAGTCACATGCTTTCCCCTTAAAATGAGGGAATAAAAAGTATGGGAAGGTAGCCTGTGCATGAAAACTCAAAAAAAAAAGAAAAAAAAAAAAAAGATAAAAAGAACACTTTAACAACAACAGGGCTATATTCTCTTCATTGCTTGCAGCTTGGACTCCAGTGAAACAGGGACTGGAATAGTTGCTAAAGAATTAGGCACAGCTTTGTCTGTTTTGCTACTAGTTCACTTTTAGGATGCAGGTAGATGGGACAGAGGGCAGCTTGGCCTGATCACAGATCCCTGGATTTCGTCTGCTGAAAATGGTCAGTCTCCAGTCCTGGGATGTTGTCTGGACCAGGAACACTGGAGGTGGGGGATGTTACCAGGCTGTCTTTGTTTATTGTGCCCTCTTCCAAACAGATAACCCTTCACATTTTGGACATGGGCCAAAGCCTGACCTGAAGAAGGGTGGATTTAGGTATGTGCTGAGTGCTTTCCCTAGTTAGAAATGAACAACTAGTAGATCACAATCTGTAAAGCAATAATATCTGATAAAAAGATACTTCCTAGATCCTTAATTATTGATGATCCAGTGGGAACTTCTGATTTTATTTTGGCTGAGTTTTCTGACCAGAGAGACTTTTTTACAGGCGCATGTAGTGATCAGAGAAAGGCAAATGGTTTCAAACTGAAGAAGAATAGGTTCAGATTATGTATTAGGAAGAAATCCTTTTCTGTGAGGATTGTGAGACACTGGAACACATTGCCCGGAGGAGTTGTGGATGCCCCACCCCTGGAAATGTTCAAGGTCAGGTTGCATGAGGCTCTGAGAAGCCTGGCCTACTGGAAGATGTCCCTGCATGGAAGGGAGATTGAAACTAGATGATCTTTAGGGTCCCTTCCAATGCAAGTTGTTCTATGGTTCTGTGATAACTAGTCAGCAGATACCTATGAGCAATAGGTATACCTCTGTGTATAGTACACCTCTGGTACACTTTTCTGAGCCCTTTACACAGGTGGACCACTTCCAGTTCAGGGAACACTTTCAGCATTCTCACCCATGGCCACAGCCAGCAGTTGAACTGAAGTAGTTGAGCTTCAGGTGTACAGTTGCTGCAGCAAAGCTACCCAAACTTTAGGCACTTAACTGCATAACCAAAATTGTCCAAGGTTTCTTTCTTTGTCAAAGTACAGAGGTAAGCATCTCCAGCCCATGGTTTGGATATAAGCAGACTGGACCACAGAGGGCAATGGGTGCAAGCAGAACTCCTGACTGCAGAACACAGCAGTTCTGCTTCTGCACCTGCTGAGAAAGAATTTTGGGAGGAAAAATCCAGCCCCAGTTGTAGATTAGCTTGAGTTGTGGGCATATTATAATTCTCTGAGAACACTGCTGTGTAGATTTCCTTTCCTGAGGCTATTTAACCAAGGCTTCATTATGGGAGGAGATGATACAGGACCACGCAATTTCAAAGGAGAACAAAGCTTGCTGTAGAGGTGTGAGCAGAATCCTGGCAGCTATCTGTAGTCAGGCTGATTAGATAATATTTCTCAAACAGTTTTCATTAGAGAAGAAGTCTTTGTATTAAACTCATGTTTAGTCTTTGCAAAATCATATGAAATACTGTGGAATTTGTGCAGGAGAAAACATTTTAAAACAAAAAAGGATTTAGGATCTCATCTCAAAATTTCAGTTTGAAAATGGAAAATTTTATCTGTACTGCTTTTCTATGCATTTTTCATATTTCTGTTTTGTGTATGCATTCTTTCATGGGATCACTGTTGGAATGTTCTCATATTAATTTTTGCACAATAAAGCAATGTCTTGTGTATTAATGAAACCAGGAGTCAATCTGACACAAAAAGAGGTAAGATACCCTAATTAGCTCAGATACCCTAATTAGCCCTTAATAACTGAAAGCAGACAAATAAGAGGGTGTTTCAATGACCACTTGCTGTCTTACTTTGATGTACCATTAGCAGTAGGAACAAAGGTTTTATGGTATTAATATAAAGTAATTTTTTAAAACCCAAACAAAATTCAGAATTGTTTTTGAAAGCCATGTAAGAAATATTGGAAGGTTAAAAAAAAATTACTTTTGAAAGTTCAGTTTCTTTTCTCTTCTGCCTGGAACTCTACTTCTGTATTTGAAATTGAGCTTGCTAGTAAGTAACCTATAATAAATGTGTCTGTAATGATTTAAAATGGTGGTACCCCGGCTGTATTGCTTCTATTGGTCAAGATAACCATTGCCAGAGTAGGGTTCAACAAACTTAGGGCAACGCCCTTATTACTTTCCCCAGCAGACTCACCAGGAGGTGTAACTGAAGGTGCCAAACTTGAAAAATAAAGTTCCGGAACAGGATCTCACTCACCCCATCATTTACTCTGTCACAGAAGATTTGCAGCAGGATAAGATGGCAAATAGCTGGAGGCAGAGCACTTTACCTGGTCCTGGATGCTCCTCCTGGTACTCTGCATCCCATAGCATTTGCAGGCAAATCTCATCCTGCCTTTGTCTTAATTCCCCCTTTTGTAAAGAATGTAAGTAATAATGCAGCTACCTACCTCAAAGCAGTGCACGAATTAATTAATGTTAGTAAAGTGCTTTGAAGATAAGATCTAAGTAATATTATTAATAATTTACCTGCAATTTGCTCTGTGCCTTAAAAGACAGAAATAATTTACCATGAAATTATGTGATACTACCTCGGGCTATATTAAGGTCTGGAATGGATGTGAAGGGCTTACATTGCTGTTAATGTAAACTACTGTGTAGAGGTGCCAAAAGGCAGAACTGGGGTTTATGTAAATACGCAGTGAGGACCTCATTATATCACACAGAATTAGTACTTATAGGCTACAAAGATCTTATGAATCGTAAGTTACCCATTTCCTGGAATATATACAGAGGTGCAGATCTTCAAAGACAGCCTCTTCAAGAAAGGCAAAAATTAATTCGTAATGTGCAGTTAAAGATAATAACAGAAAAGACTTGAAGATTTATTAGTCTGAGAGGCAACACATGAGGTTTTCCTTGATTTCCTCGGACTGACACAATGACACCTTTGCTTACCCTATTCATTATCTCAAGAAGATACTTTAGCAAAATCTCCATTGGAAATACTAGCTTTGTCATGGAAGGGAAGGCTTAAGCTTTAAGAGAATCAGATTCAGTGCTGAAAAGCCAGGAGATCCATGAACAGAAGTGGAGACTAGAAGACCCATGACAGCTCCTCCTGTCAGAGTAACCACAGAGAGGAGAGCCACATGGTCCCGCTGCATCCTTGGTATTTAGGAGAGAATATGAGGCCTCTCTAGCACCATGCCAGTCCTTCATGCACCTCAAGAGCAGAGGGATGTTCACAAGAAGAGCTGTTCATGACTCATGTACTCCTCCTTAGCTACGACCCACACTGCAGTAACTTGCCACAGTCAGCTTTCTTTTGTGTGATAAATGATGATAAGCCACCACAGCAATGCTTCATGAATCTCTCCTTTAAACCTTTTCCAGGGATTGAGACACATTTTATTTCTATAGTTTATTAAGGCATACCCAGAGGTATCAAAGGGGAGAGAAATATACCTGTCTGAATAGAGGATGTTTGGCAGAAGCCACAGCCATGAGATAAAATGGGTTGACTCCAGTGTCAGCAGACAATATCTTCTCTCTCAGTCTGAGGGCCAGGCTCTGGGCAAATTTTATGCACAGAGCATAGAAAGCAGCATGAGAAAGACCTAATATTTTTCAATAGCCAATGAGCTTTGTCCAAGTTTTTATCATATCTGTGACATAACATCTTTCTGAAACCTTGTCAAATTTCTATCTCCAAGGTTAACAAAAGGTAATACTAATGAGGATGAAATGGCAGGGATTGTGAACTCTAGCTGCTGAAGAGGTAAGAATATAAATAATTTGCCTTTGAGCAACTCTTTAGAGTGGGAAGTGGAAGTCTTGGTGTAACAGAGTACCACATGAGGAGCTGGAATGGACCCTAAGGTACCATGATGTAAACCATTTATCTCTGGTCCTTGGTAACAACGGGGTCCTGATTTTTCCTGTCTGGAGACAAAGACAGAGTTATTCTCTTTCTTTCATTGCTTAACAAGCCAAAGCTGTGGGAAAAACTTCTGTTTGTAATCTGCAGACTTCTGTAACTGAGCAACTGATCCGTGGCTGAGAATTCAGGTCAAGCTAAGCAGATTTAGCTTAAGGAGCTGACCAATGTTCCTAAACTCTATCTGCTCCAGCATTTGGATGTGAGTGGTGACATGAGTCCCTCTTACAACAGTACAGCTTATGTGATAGGAAGCAACAAAGAAGTATCATGTCCTCTCCTAAAATAAGAATAGTATTACAGCTGTTTTACACAGTCATTAGCTAACATTTACAGGGACTATGAAGCAATTTTTCCAGTACAGAATTAAAAATTGTCATTAACACCATGCTTTTCAGAGATTTCATAGCTCACCTTTGGGACATACACAGATCAAATTGCTCAGGAGAAAGATAATTTGCAAATAACAATACTTTTTTTTTTTGTACATGTTATTTGTGCAGTTCCAGTTTTAACCAGGAGAAAGCAGTGGTGCTTAAAGCAATCCATGACTTCTTTGACTGCCTCTCAGAAAATATTCTGAGAACTAGAGTTTTCCCCAAAACACCAACAATCAAGTCCTCTACTTCCACCCAATTCAGAGCATGGATGTCAAACTGGAGTAACCCAGGAAAATACCCAGGTAATCACAGTAGGAAGTCAGTTCCTACCTTTTTTCTGTGTTCTACTTTCTGTAGATATTAAAAATTCATTAGGGGGAAACTTGGTCATAAAAGACCATTAAAAATCAAAAATAGACCTTTTTTTTTCCTCATCTGCATCAGAATGCAACTACTGGATTTTGTCTCTGTCTCTGACTGTGACCTAAAGTCTTACACTGGACTTAGAAAACCTTCCTGAGAAACATTTCACAGAGACACTGATGTTTTTATAGTGGAAACTTCTGTTCCAACAAATATTTTTCTGAAAATCCTCATTCTTCTGCAGAACAGGTAGTCTGAAGCAGCTCCAAGTATAAAACTTGCTGCAGAATATGATCCAGACTCATTTCTTTGTCACTGGTGGTCCTCATTCCTCACCTTTATTCAGTGGTTACTGTCCTTTTTGATTTTGCCAAGATGGTACATCTCTCCATTTCCCAATTGCCTTTGTTGTTTCTGAAATTCACATGCAAGCCACATGGTGGTCACATGGGGCAGACTTAGGTGCTACCAGGCTGCAGATATTTCTTCACCTGTTAACACTTATGACCACACTAATGCCCATTGCACAGGTCAGGTGTTAACTGTGTTTTCAAACAGTTCTTTGCATGTTGGCTCAGCTAAGACAAACACTAGTTAATAACAGAGGCGTTCTGTTGTATTTGTATAACAGGTGTCATGGACTAAAATGTGCACACCCATGATTGACCAGTTTAGGTATGTTTTTAGATGTCTCCTGTCCTAAACTGGCCTATATTGATATGTGTGATTTGTTTTCCATAATCTCTACCTGGGTAGAAGGATCTGTCTGGTCCTCATGATCAATGATCCATGGTCTCAGTCATTCACATTTTCATTATATTGCAGCTGGATCTCAGCCACCTCCTAAGTTGAGCTCTTAGCTAAAAAGGCTGCTGACAGCCCCTCAGATTGGTCTCCACCCTTTCCAGTGAACTCCCAGGGTCAATTGAATCAACTGTGTTCTAGTATTATCTTCAGTGTAATGGACCCAGGATGCTTAGCATATATCAGACAGTAGAGCATAGTGCAGAAATCTCTGTCCTAGCAGAGGGCAATAAGTTTCTATATAGTAGCACTTGGCCTGCTTTTTAAATCATAAAGCTGATGCAAAGCTTAGGGAAATGTGAGAAAAAGAAGAATTAAGGCATCAGAATGAAAAAATCTGTTGCTCAGACCCGAGGTGCAAAGTCTGAAGAGAGTAAAAATGTTCTTTGCAAGAAGAAGTGACATCAAAGTAGAGTTGTTCTCATACCCAGATGAAGGACTTTTTGAGGCTTCTCTGTTCTTGCCATATTTTTCTGATGTGTTGAATCTGATTTGTAATTTACTTCCATTATAACTTTTACTGTCAGCCCTGTGTTCAAACTTAGTCTTTTCAAATGCTTAATTATGTCTCAGTCTTTGTTATATTGAAATGTTTGCTGTCAGAGACATAACTTGGTTTGTCACTACATGATTGGTATTCATGGCAGCCATCTCTGAAGTTGTCTTGAGCAATCAACCTCATGTGAGCAGTGCTATTTGGCTAGACTGGAATTCTAGAGCTGTCCATGAATCCAGGTGTCTCAGGGGCTACTGGCATGAGATGCAACAGAAAGAACTAAGCTTTTCTTGTTCCAGCTATTTTACTTGGTGTGATTAGGATTGTATGTTGCTCTGATTACACTTTTATAGGTGCAGATGTTTTCTCTGGATACATTAAAGAATTGAAAATGGACCACTTTCCATTACAGAAGACACATGTTTACTGCATAATATAAATGGTACCCTGACATCCTTGAAGCAAGGTGTGCTGGTTTAAGTGTAAACCGGCAGGAGAAATGAACCCAACTCACACAAAAGACTGCAAGTCAGAACTACAATTTAATAAAAAGATCACAATAAGTACAAGGATACAGAGGGAAAAGCCCGTTTGACCCACAGAAACAGATGGGTAACCCTTCACCCTGGGGCACAAAACAGAATGGAGCTCACCAGCCCCTGTGCTGAGCACCACCTGGCCCACCTGAGTACACAATAAAAGGAAAGAGGAAACCCGTTAGTGAAGATGATGGTCCCGGTCTGGTCAAGAGTGGCAGTCGCAGTCCTGCTGAGGCTCTGGTCCTCCTCTGGATCCGGCAAGGGAGTGAGTGCAATCCCAAAACCCCCAGTATATATGTGCTTAGGCTCAGGTGGGAGTGCCCAGTACCTCCCCAAGGGTGGGGAGTTTCACAATGGGTGAGTTATTGTGTAAGGTGAATCATGGCATGTTTTTGGAAACCCTGATGGCCCATTATCAGACTTGACCCCTCAGGCTGGGTGTGGAGGTGCTAACAGCTCTCCAGAGGGGCATTACCACACCTGAGTCATTGGCGTGAAGACAGGAAACCTTTCTTATCTCACAGAAGTTCCCAAGCACCCACCCTGTAGCCTGAGGGGTCAGGTGTGCCCCAGGAAGCTGCTGCAAATGGGCCATTGTTAACAGTTCATGAGAAATTACATAGAGGGTGTAGAATACACAGTCTTAGCCACACCCACACAGTGACAAACTGGTCCCGGTCACTATAACCAGGACACAAGGCAACACTCTGGGGAGTGTTCATGTTCATATGTTTAGCTCTGATCCTCTTGATTTTCATATAACGGTAGATTTAAAGTTATTAGGGTAAAATACTCTCCAGACACAACTGAGCTTTCTGTTACTGTTAACTGAACTAGCAGAGAAGAGTCTTGCTTAAGCTGTAATAACATTGTATTTGTCTTAAGAGCACAGTGACACCAAACAAAAAGAAATTAAGATAAAATAAAATAAGCCCATAAGTAACTGGAAAGCCTGTGGCTTGATTTGTAAGTTATGCAATTGCAATAAATAGTATTGTGCTATGACAAAAGTGAATGCAAAATAATATCATTGTGGGACCCACAATGAGTCATTAATTGGAAAAATAGTTGTGGGTTCAGAAAGTAATTCTATGTCTTCTTTAAACAGATGAGTGTGATTATTGTTATTCTTACTGTGGGGCTGTAATGCTCCTAAAAACGGTCAGTGACATGTTGGAGACTTCTACCCATGAGAGGCTCTGGAAGATTTTATTTTTGTATTGTTTAGTTACAAAGGATATTAGTAGGTAGAGCTCTACACAGAAACTGTGTGCCAGGGTTTAATTTTAAACCTAGAAAATCAAAAGTTTTCAAATGTGTGAGGAGAGTGAGAACAATCCCACTTCTACTGGAATTTGACTTCTGCTGGGGGGAAGCAACAAAAAATCATTCATAGCATCTGCTGAATACAGAGCTTCCAGGTTCCCAGCTCCTTGTCAGTTCCACTTCTGAGCTGCAATGTAGCATCCCTAAAGCCCAGGAGCAATGATATCCTAAATGCCTTGTGACAGGCAGGAGGTGGGGACTTGGAGACTTTGAAGCTTGTAAGCTCAGTATCCAACAGGCTCTGGGCTTTCCATCCCTCATCAGCCTGCCAGGATAGTGAATGGTCAGGCAGGAGGCAGTCCAAAAATGGGGCTTCTTGTCCTCCAGCTGGAAAGGCAGGCTGGTAGGAGGCCAGGCAAAGTTTTCAGTCAGATTTTGAAACTTGTCAGTGGTTTCACAGCAAATTCATTGCAATTAAACTGTCTCAAAGAAGAATTTTATTTTTGATGAATAAGGAGTTCTTCTGCAGGAAGGAAAAAGTAAGCTAGGCAGGGAATTCCCAATTAGCTGCAATAATAGACTTGCTACTCAGTGTGGCACTTGAGGAAAATCTCTTTCCAGAAAGCAGAGTGGTAGAAGTGAGAGGTTGAGTCTGTCTATTGGTAGGTAACGGGTAATCACACCCACAAGTTACTGATGGGTACCTTGTAGATATGCACTGATGGTGCTTTGGTATCAGTGCACTCAGGGTTTTGTAATGAAGATGTAGTAGGCAAAAATGCCTGTGCTGACCCTATGGCTTCTGCTGAAGTAATGATACTGCTTGTTCCTGCCTCATTCCCTTGTGCCCTCTCCAGCTCTCCTCCAAGCCATCAACAAGCTGATTCAGCTCAGTGAACTGACAGAAGAGTAGTTACTTTCCTATTTTCTCAATGTGTTTTCTGCCATCACTAGGATAGCCTCAGTTAGAGTTGGAGGAGGGGAGGAAGGAAAAAAAACAGGAAAGGGGAAAACAGGATCTGTTTTCTAGTTCCCTTTCCCAGAGCCAGTAAGCTCTCTGAGTCATATCCCTTATAGCCAGTAACACATATATGGAACACACTGTCTGTGTGCAGAGTCTATGCTTAAACATGAATTGCTAAATCTGTTTTCAGGTTTCTTCTTTAAAATTAATCTTCCCTTGCCAGTTCTTCCCAACCTGATGTACTTGTTATTATTGTTCTCATAATTCTTGGAAAAGTCTTTAGGATAGAGACTACAGACAGACAAATAGTCAGGTCCTGTTTTCACATGTCTTGGTCCTATTTGTGGATTCTCTTGGGTCCCATTGTTGACTCTGTGAGAATTACACTGTTATAAAAGGTAGATGAATGGCACACAAAAGTGATATCTTATTGCAGTCTGCTGACAGCAGTGACAAGTTTGTCCACAGGAAACCAATGGATTTTCTATAAGACAATAACACAGGAAACACATGGATTGTAGAATTTTTTTCATTAGTCTCATTTTCTAGGATGCAGATAATTTAGTCTATCTCAGCTCGGATGACAGGAATCAATTTCCTGCCACTACCATAAAACTTAAGTAAACCAGTGTTATTCTCTGACTGAGGTAAACCAGGCCCTTTATAATTTTGTTTTTCTTTTTATGTGTGACCACGAGACAGAATATGTCATCAGCGACATCAGCCCAGAGCTGGAAAAGATTTTGTTTAAGTTAGTCTGAGAGTGATATGGTTGTGTTTGGGACTGTAGCTAACAGACCCTGCACTGTGTGACTGTTTAGGTTGTGCTGCTTTTTTTCACTATTAGCAATTCTGTGGGTTTGGGTTTTTTTCTTTTTGAATGCTCCAGTATTTCAACTCCCCTCTAGTTGATTCTAATTGCTTCAAAACCGGCTGGAACTTAACAAAATTGGGACTAGTAGTGCTGGCAGAATTAAGAATGACTTGGAATAATTGGTGTGTATGATATTCTTTGAACTTCATGAAAAAGGGTCTGAGTAATGAGAATTATAAAACCTATGGAGGAAAATATTCTTATTGCAACCAGAAAACTACCCTGTACAAAGACTCTGCCCTGGCACAAGCATATCCACAAGAGTTAGTAGTTTTAAACATATCACTTCATTCTCTAGGATGCATGAAAGGACAAATACTGTTCTAGTCTTTATCAGCATGACCTTTGTGTGAACAAAACTGCCTGATGAAGGAAGCCCTGCGTGCTGCATGAATGGCACTGAAACCATCCTGAAAAAGTAAAAGGAAGTCACAGAACCACAAACTGGCAGAGGTTGGAAGCGACCTCTGGAGGTCATCTAGTCCAATCCCTCTTGCTCAGGCAGGGCCACCTAGAGCTGCTCAGGACCGTGTCCACGTAGCTTTTGAACATCTTCAAGAATGGAGACTCCACAACCTCCCTGGGCAACATGGGAGCTAGAATCACAGAATTGCTCCTGTTGAAGAAGACCTTTAAATCACTGAGTGCACCCATTAACCTAACACTGCCGTATCCACCAGTAAACTATACCTCTGAGCACCACATGTACACATCTTTTGAATACCTTCAGTGACAGTTACTCAAACACTTCCTGAGCAGCCTGTTCCACTGTTTGACAAACCTTTCAGTGAGTAATACTCAATCTAAACCATCCCTGGTGCAACTTGAGGCCATTTTCTCTTGTTCTATAGCTTGCTACTTGGGAGAAGAGACAGATCCACACCTTGCTACCACCTTCTTTCAGGCGGTTGTAGGAAGCAACATGATCTCCTCTGAGCATCGTTTTCACTAGGTTGTACAACTGCAGCTCCCTCAGCTGCTTCTCATAAGACTTGTGCTCCAGATCCTTCACTGTCCTTCTCTGGACAGGCTTCAGAACCTCAGTGTCCTTCTCGGAGGGAGGGGCCTGAAACTGAACATGGAATTCGAGGTGCAGCCTGACCAGTGTTAAATTCAGGAGAACGATCATTGCCCTGGTCCTGCTGGCCACACCATTTTGCTACAGGCTGGGATGCCACTGGCCTTCTTGGCCACCGGAGTACACTGCTGTTCACACAGCTGTCAACCAGCACCGCCCACTCCCAGTCCTTTTCCATCTGGCATTTTTCCAGCCTCTCTGCCTTAGGATGGTAACACTGCCTGGGGTTGCTGTGACCCAGCACTTGACCTTGTTGAACCTCACAAAATTGGTCTCAGCCCATTGATTCAGCCTGTCCAGGTCCATCTGTAAAGCCTTCTTGCCCTCCAGAACATCAACACTTCCACCCAGCTTAGTGTTGTCCACAAATTTACTGAAAGTACAATCAGTCCTTGCCAACTGGATTTAATACCATTCACCTCCACTCTTTGGGCTTGGTTGTCCGGTTTTTTAAATGTTGCTTAATCATTTTTTTGTCCGTCCCTTCAGTGGACTCTCTCCAGTCTCTCTTGTACTGGACAGAAGTGACAGAATGGACCCAGCCCTTCAGGTGTAGCCTTACCAGTGCTGAGCAGAGGGGAAGAATCACCTTCCTCAGTCTGCTGTCAAAGATTGTCAAATGACTTTTGGGAAAACCTGTTGTTTTCCATCAAATTGTCGCTCCTCAGAGTGCCGCGTTACATGTGAATCTCAGCTATAACTCAAAAAGCTGTTACATATGCTGAGATAAAGCCTAAAGAAGAAACCTGAAGAGTTCATGAAACAGACAGTAAAATAAAGGAACAGAAATGTCAAGTTATTTTTCTCTTTAAAAATCTTAGAGTATTTTTAATCCATTCAAAGATTTTGGAGACTTCAAGGTTACTTGAATTTGACAATACCAAATTCATAACAATGCAGGAAACATTTTTGTTGATAGAGTATGAAATCATACCTGGAGTCTCATTCTCACCCAAACTCCTTCCCAAAATGATTTTCAGTATGGTGAAAATGTTATGACTCCAAGCAGCAGGACAAAGGTATTTTTTTTCACCAGACACTTCACCAAGACAATATGGTTTCCACTTCAGAAACCTATAATGACAATTTGTTTGGAGCCAGCAAATGATTTTTTACTAATTCCTGAAGTCTCTGGAGAACAGCGAATTTTATGCTAAATTTATTCATAGACTAGATGTACCTTTTTATAAAGTGCATAATAATTCTGATTTGTATGTTCAGATAATACCATCTGCTCAGGCTTGCAAAGGAAAAGGCAGACTCTATGCTTGTATCTCTAGGGAAGACCTCTGCCGCCTGCATCTTTTTTTATTTAATTCAGTTGAGGGGAGGGGGGATATGGAGAAAAGGGGTTATCCATTTGTATAGCAGTTCTAAAACACTGAAGAAAATTCAACCACTTTTTGCTCAGTGCAGCTATAAGGCAGTTCAGTTAAAGAAAAAAAAATGCACACCAATAAGGAAAAAAAAAAAAAGCCAAAATAGATAAAGGAACAAACTGTGAAATCTAGTGTAATAATTTTTATTCTTTTTTTTTTTTTTTTTTTAAATTTCCACAGGCATTCCTAAGCTTTAGTGGCAACAGAGGCCATTTTGGAGTGACATGATGTATAATACTGACAAAATCGAAGGCCCAGCATCCCAGAACAGTGACCTGTTTCTTGAGCAGGATAAGGCATGGAATAAGACAGAATTTTATGTCCTGGAAGACCGTGTTTTGCTGTAGCATGTCTGTCAAATAAACAAGTGAAACTGAAACAGCACCTTGTACCTTCGAATTTCAAGGCACTTCGCAGGGACAGAGCTTAAATGGCAAACATGAGAGGACTCATGAGTGCTGCATGCTCTTCCTGCCCCTCTGCTGCCTCTGTTGCAAAATGCATTTGGTGCCGACTTCCTTTGTAAGGCACTTTGGAGACAGGGAAAATGCACAGTCTGAGTGGAATATAATTCTGATAGAAATAACAGCAAGGAGAAAAGTCCTGCCTTAGAGTGTCTATAGCCTCAGGCTCCACTCATGCAATGCATTCAGCATGCAGGCCACTTTGTGCTCTGTGAGCAGTTTAGCTGACTTCAATGCTGCCTGAAATGTGCCTTCACAGTGCCTAAAATACATGTGGGTAAGACTTTGACAAGTCATAGGCCAAGTGATTCAGCCTGTGAAATTCCTTTTGCTGTAGATCTCTGAATCTGTGAGGACCTTCCCTGAAACAAATATGACTTTTGATTCCAAGCTCTACCTGATTACAAAAGGCAAAGAAGAACAGGAAAGGTACAAAGCAGAGAGAAGGCAGGAGTGAAGCACATGGGAATGCAGCTGTCAGGAAAGGAAGGGATCCCAATGTGGGATGGCTGAAAGAGTGTAGGCATCACCAGGTATGTCTGCACACAGATCTGGAAATGCTGAGCTGGCCTTTTTTTTTTGTGTGAGTGCAGTCTAGCTCCAGTTTAGAAACCACATGGTGGTAATAATGAGGCTTGGGCTTGACCTGATAAAATCTTGAACACACATACAGATCTACCTCTGCAGACTTATCCTGCACACAAATGTTAGCTGAGATACAGGAGGACCAGTCAAGTACAGTGGTAAATATCTGGGTGCCAAATCCTCCTTCCAGTCATTCTTTTATGGGATCCAATTGCTTACAGGTTTGCTGAGCAGCTTACATTGACACTGGATCCTGTCTGGCAGGGTTTTGTTCTTATGCCCTGCTTGTGCCTCAAAGGAACAGAAACAAGAAAATTACTGTTTTCAGGTATGAGATTTTTTTTTTAAGATTAATCTCATGGTTTCAGGGGACTGGCCTGATTTTTTTTTAATGTTTTGGACTGGCAATATAGCTTCTCTGTTAGCCTTTCCTATTGTGAAGTTCCTAGCTTGAAAGTCCTAAGGACTTCAATGCAGATCCACGTTTACCCAGGTATTACAAACTGAATGCTATGCAATGTTAATGCATGAATATTTCAGAGAAAACTTCAGCAGGAATAAGATTGTCCTTTTAAATCTTTGTTCTCACACGTGCCTCACTTTTGAGCTTAATTAATTCCTACAAATGTTTTGCATTATGGCAAAGACAAACAATATATCTTGAAAATCCCTCCTAAAGAGAAACCCTTTTTCTTGGCCCATTTCTGCATGGGGGACTGAATGGCGTGAAATACTTCCCTTCCAAGACCAGTGGTACTTAGTGTGATCCAGGTGGCTTTATGTACAAGGCTTGGTACATGACACTGATATCTTCTTGCAGCATGGAAAAATGTGTTCAGACCATCAGAAGCACTCCTGACATGCCAAAAGACACTAACCAGCAAAGCAATAGCACTTTTGAAGAGTTCTTCCACAATTCTGACAATGGAGTTAAAAGGAAAAGATAAATATCTGTAGGTATTGGAAAGAGTAGGTAAGGGAGAAGGAAAAAGAAATAGAATCAGGTGGAGAAAGTAGGAAGAAGATAAAAGGGAGGAAAATGAGAAGAAAAAAGGAATGCAAAACCGAGGGACCCAAAGGGGGGTTTGGATCTTTATAGGGAGGTTTTGTTTTGCAACATGTCTGTTGTCTGTAGAATGTTTCACAAGCATTGAAAGAAAGATGTGAGGGATATGAATATTAATTTAATTTCTAAAGCAGTTAGTACATCTACTGGTCCAGATAGGTATTCATAAGTCAAATAGTTGAAAACTGCTGCCCTAGATGTTGGACAGGAAAACATTTCTTTTGCTAGCCATGCAGCTGTAGAAGTGATAAATGAGAGATGGAAAGAAACAGGCAGTTCCATAAGAATGCAGATTATCTCTGATAGGGAAGAGACAATGTACTGGCAACTCAATAGTAGCTGAAGCAAATGACAGATAGAAACAAAGGAGAAAATAGGTCTTAAGGGAGGCAAAAATAACTCAGCACTATAATTTCTCTTGATCTGTGGCTTTCAGAATGGTGCAGTAGGCAACTCAGCCATCTCTGAGTACCTAGAAAGAGAGTTCAATAATGAGGAAGCCCTGGCACCAGCAGCAGCCAGCACCTGGGGATGGCAGAGTGATCATTTGTCGACACCAGAAGCCCACATCAATGCACGCCACACAGGGTGAATTACAGGGTGATGGAGGGACAGCAACCTTAACTGAAGCTCACAACAGGATGAAATACCCCGGCTAGATTTACAAGTATTTGCCATTACTGCTAAAAGTTTGAACAGTCAAAGATCATGTTCCCTACTATGTCTCTACCTGTGGAAGAAGAGGGGACATCCACAGAAAATCCCCTCTGGGTCATCCCTCAGTCCTTCCTGTTGCTTCCTGAGCTCAAGCCCTTAGCATATGTTTCTACTCGTGCAGTTAAGTGCCTCCTGAACATTTATTTCTGCTGCTGCTTAGTTGAACGTTAAATACAAATCTTAGCTCCTTTTCAGACTCCTGAACTGCCACACTCCTGTCTTACCCCCAGAACTGAAGGAGCAATTTAACAGACTTAACTACATGTTATCATTTCTGTTTTGATGTGTTATTGCTAATTTGCATCTTGATTCCCTTATGTTCAAATTTAATAGAAGACAAGAGCTGTTCTCTTTTATCCCATTTTCATTTTTCTGCTTTTTTTTTTTTTCTTTTTAATAAGGAGAACGACATAAAGAAAGGGAAAAAATAAATACAAATACCGAAACAGCTTCAGATGAAAGGCAGTAAAATGACTACCTGCTGCTCCCTCTTGAACTGACTGGCAGCAACTCAGAATTTCTCCTCTTGGAACTGTGGAACTCCCCTCTCTGCCCTTGCTGGATCCTTTTAACTCCTTCAGGTTTGGCCAGGAGATACAGCTGCACCAGCAGCAGGTTCCCCAAAAGATTTGGAGAAAGAACAAGATGGCACAAGGGTGTCTTCTGAACCTTCCCAGGACTCCAACCCAGCTGCTGCCTCACCATCCCTGACTTGAAAAGGCTGTTGCTGCCATGCAAGGACTGGGGAGGTCTCCTCTATTCTGTCCTCATCACCTCTCTGGGCTGTTCCTTCAGGATTACTGAGCTAGAACCACCTGGTCCTTGAAAAATGGTATCAAGAAACAGTAGAAGCAGAATTGAGGTGAGAACAGAAAAGCTACACTTCACATCTTCTGGTGTCCTGAGTCACACAGGACTTCTTGTAGGTGCTTGTGCCTGGAGTCTTCCTCCTTGTAAAAATACAACATGTGTGAGATGTGAGCTGTGAAACCCTGTCACGGGAGTAAATGTTGACCAGGAAAGCTCTCAGCATTCGGGCTTCAAATCTGCCTAGTCAGTCACACTCCAGCCCTGCGTTTTCTGTCTCTGCTTGGTGGTATGAGTGCAGCCAGAAAAGAGTTAAAGGTTGAGCACATTCACCCTGGGTTTAGTAATATCTCTTGTCCACCTACAGGGTGTATTAAAGCCAGGAGTAAGCTCACAGTAGTTAGGCTGCTGTTTTAACATGTTAGCCATAGTTCAGGTTGGATTTGTGGGAGAGCATGAAGATTTCTGAGGATCTGCATCTCCCAGTAGCACAGTCTGGTCTCATGAGCTGTGAAGACAAGGGAGTAGCACATTGTGTATTCTCCTCTCTTGACAGACCTGTTTCTGAGCTGACACCAGTGGTTGCCACATCAGAGATGTCTCCACTGGAACACTGATGCCCTTTCCCACCCTGTTTGGACTTCAGCATTCTGCTGCTGGGGCTGACTGTGCTGTCCTCTGCACACCACAGTGGGAATATGTGTTTCCCACTGCTCAACATGTGCCTCCACCCCAGATAGTTTTGGAGGCCAGTGAAATAAACAAGTCTTTTACCTCCTTAACATCAGTCAAATTAAAAAAGGCAAAGCTACTCTTTGCTGAGCTTTCACTGTCTGGGGTGCCAGACTACCTTATGGGGGAGCAAAGGAACAGCAGCCCCAGGCAACAGAGATGCATGCAGGTTAAGCTGGGCACAAATCAGAGAGTGAGATGCACCTCTGCCTTTGAATTGAATGCTCCCTGTCTGTGCTGTGCCTCCATGCAGTGTCCAGCTTTCATGCCAATGAAACAGAGCCCTGTTTAAAAATGCAGCTGCAGCCATCACTGGGGTTTTTCCATGAACACAAATATTCCTTTGACAGTATGTCTGTAATGAGTTAACTGGCAACAGGGCTGCTGTTCTCTCCAATTAAAGTGCAACATGTGAGTCCCTTCATTTAGGACTTCAAGCCACAGAAGCAGCCCTGCTACCCCAGGGTTTCCAGCCTGCATCCCCAACCCCAGGTCTTGCCATCTCCTTTCCTTTTTGTCCCCATGTGGGCATAGCCCTTCCCTTCCCTTCCCTTCCCTTCCCTTCCCTTCCCTTCC
>VXBX01005245.1:878568-967841 GCA_013400415.1 Scytalopus superciliaris | reverse complement strand
GTCTAATGGAAAAGAGAAAAAGCCAAAACAGTCATTTGCTCACTGAGAACTCAGGAAATCTAAACCTCAGGAATCCTTAGAGAACTAGGAGATGAGATGTAAATTAAATAAATTACCCCAAACGGTTTCCTGATACAGGTCTAGGAAGTCTGATGTGCACAAGGGAGGGAAACTGTGGGATGACAGCATCTCTATTTTCTTTGCCTTATACAGTCACTGTTGAAAGCAGAAAGAATATCCCAGCAGAAACTTCTACTAAGAAACAACTCAATACCCCCCACTGTTCTCCAAACACTTCCAAATTTTTCCATTAGGAAGGGGAGGGAGGAAGGTATCATCCAAGCAACAAGACACACTGGTTCCTGAGAAAATATAGAAGTCCCAGACTTGCCTCTGCTGGCCTTCTACAAGCCCTTGTTTGTTTAGAAAATGGAGCTGTATTTGCTGCCTGGTGAGTCTTGGGAACATCTCCTGACCTAATTCTAGAGCCACTTAAACCTCACAGTACAAAAGTGCTCGAGTCCCACAGGTGCTTGTAGGGATCAGTGAAAGCAGAGCTCCAAGCCCAGCTTGGAGAATCCAGCCGGCAGTTTAGGAGATGTGGGAGTCTTGGTTTGGAAGAGCAAGTGGAAGCTGTTTTAGCTCTTGCAACTAGTAAAGGACCTGGGTGGCCCCAGCAAACCAATTGCTAGTTTTGTAATGTCCCCTATTCTTTCAGGGTATAGTTGACACACCAGATAGCTTTGCTTGGGTTGTCTATCCTAGTATGCCTGAGTGACTACTAGTGAGCTCAGAGGCCCTCTCTCATAATTTTCCTCTGTGTGACACTACTGCTCAAAGGCATCTTTCTGAATTGTGAAGATGCAAACACTAGTTAAAGACTCAAAATGACAGTCTTCAGCTAGGCAGAAAGACAGTTCTAATGGTGTGCAAGAGTTGCTTTCCTAGCAGACACTAACCAAGCAATGTTGGGTCATCCTCCCTCCTGATCTCTGGGGAGCAAGAGACTGGAACCAGTAACTGTACTGCTGCTCCCTCCTGGCAATGCAGTGTGCTGAACCCCTCGCCCACCACTTGGCTCAGGGGATGCTTTCTACTCTGTGCTCTGCCATTAATAATTCATTTGTCATGTCATGTAATGACTTTCTTGATCATTATGAATTCATACGGGGCTAATGTGCATGTCATATCCACTGTGACAGGGGACAGTAAAGCAAAGCAAACCAACCAGCCAACCAATATCTTTCTCTCTTTCTTTATCTATTTGTGTGTAATTGATTTGCAGTTGGTTGATTTTTCAATTTGGCTTTTTTGAGGTTGTTTTGCAATTATTATTAATATCTTCTTTTGAGGTTTTTTGTAGTTTTTTTTTTAATAATAATAATAAAAAAAATCTGATTTGCATCTTTCTGTGACTCCATGCTGGGCAGTAATCAGACAAACAACCTTTTTCCTTCCCTTCTTTTTTTCTCTTTGTTTTATTTGGTTTGGTTTTTTAAGTACAGTTATTTCCAAAAGCCAGAATCAAATACTCAAAGGACTAAATCATTAGGACCAGATTTTTTCCAAAGCAGGTTATCTTCCAGTTGAAGTACTACAACAAATAGCCAGAACTACACAACAGTACAGTACACACATGCAGACTCCTCTGGAAATGTGCTCTCTTGGCAGTCATATGCTGGTGAAGATGTCAGACTAATTGCTGTGTCCACAGAGTACTTCCTATTATGCTGCACAAGAATCCTTTTGTCAGCACTCCCCAGCAATATCTGATTGATTTGACCATCTCTCAGAATGAGAGGCTACAAAAACAACTTCTTTTTGATGGGAACTCAGCAGAAATGCAATCTGTATCAGAGTGTTTTGTCATAAGGTTGCCTTTCTGCTACAAGTTTCACCAGGGCAACGCAAACCAGTGTGTAAATTGTCTCCTAATCTTTGCAGCGTGGAGCTGGTTAAAAGTAGTAATAAACCAAAACTAAGTGGAGGTCAAATGCTTGGCATTATATAAGTACTCCCTACGTTATTATCTGTTTATTCTGATATATGGGGAAAAGAACCTTTCAAAACATTTCATCCAATAAGTGATGCTGGTTAAATTGAAGTGAAGCAAGGTGTTTGGTTAGCTGATAGTAGTCTGCCACCTTAATTTTCTGAAGCATTTTCTCCACATTTCCCCAACAAACTAACTTTGTTCCATTCTCTTTTTCAGCTTCTTTCCTTCTCACTAAGGAAGCAGTGGCTGCATGTGCTGGGTGGCTAGACCTGTGAATGAACATCTTCCAGTTATGAGTGAGTGGAAGACAAAGGCTGTACCCCTGAGCTCACAGTTTGAGAGGGAAATGGGAATAGAAGCACATGGAGCCTCAACATTGACAAGAGCAGAGCTCAGGCTTACTCTGGGGCTAAAGTTCTGCCAACCAAACACAGCAGGCAGTTGACCCATGGTTCAGCTCTATGAAATGCTACATGGTGATGGGTGTGATGGGTTTGGGTGTCAGGAATGTTTCCCCCCTAAGCCTCATCTGAGTACCTGACTTGAGGCAAGGCCAGACCTTTGCAGTGAGTCACTCCTCCTTGAGCTTGATCTTCTGTGTTGCAAAAGGCAGATGACAAAGGACAAAGTGGCTACCAGCAAGCAGCTAACCCTGACAGTCACCGTGTTAGACCTGAATGTCACAACTGCCCAACAGGGCAGTGCCTTAGGCACACATTTGCCTCTTTCACTTGTGAAACTAGAAGTGAATCAGTGGGAGTTTTGCCTCGACCAAAGGAAAAAGATACATCAGGGACATCCAAGGGGGACTCTCCAAAGCTATTTGAGCTTTAGGCCTGGGTCCTCAATGATCCTTAGAGTAGAAAGAAATCTTGCTGTTCAAAATTCCATCTTGGCAGGGATTATGAGTCATTGCCGAGAAATTCACTCTTGTTTGACAACCATTAGGTTTCCAAAATACAACTTCCAGTCTGAACAGAGCAAGCAGAATCAAGGAGAAAAGATACAGGCACCATAACATTGCACTGCTTCTTGCATTGTGTGGGTGTAAAGAAATCCCCATGAAGTAGCTGAAGTTTTTGCACAAATACTCTTAGCAACACATTGCTGGTAAAGAGCTTTCTGTGATATATAGGGTCTGAGAGGCTGCAGCACAGTGACCATAATTCAGTACTTCTGCTTGAAAATAAATCCTACTCCAAGTGGCATGAAATGAAGGTGGGAAAAGGCAGGAAGAGTGGAGATATTTCAAGGAACAGAAAAAGGATAATTGCATTTCAAGACTGATTTTGTCTTAATTCAGCTTATATTTTACAAACTCAGACACAGTCCTTCTTCACAGCCCTGTAGGGTCACAAGGTGTTAGAGTTCTTTCAGACAAGATAATGGAGATATGGAAAAAGACACAAAAGGAAAGCCTGAACTGTGTAGCTGTTGTCTGGACTCAGAAGACATGAATTCATAGGGGTTTTTTTCTGCAAGAGATCCTTCACGTAAGTTTGGGCAAGATACATTGCCTTTTTTTTCCCCACATCCTTTTGGGCTAGGAACTATTTAATTAGCTTTGTGCAGAGCTCCTGGTACACACAGGCTCTGATTTTGTGAAGCCCCTTCACTAACTGCAGAACAACAGGTCTGAGAGGAGCATACAGGTTGTAATAGTCATGGCTCTGAGCCTATACAATGATAGATATTGAACACTTAGTTTCCTCCTCTTGAGCACAAGAATTTAGGAACATTTGAATACCCCAGGAGTAACTGAAACATTCCCAGAAGGCTGACAGACATGGTACAGTACCTATGGGAAACCCTGAAGCAGCATTTGGAACCCAGAAAGAATACTGTAGGGGATTCAAGCTGGCTTTAGATACCTGCAGTGAGAGAGATGAATAGAGCCTTGGAGCCTTTCCTCACTAAGCTGGTTTGGAGGTCTCTGTACAATGAACTGGCATACCCTATTTTACCTCCCTGCAAGCACCTCTCTTTCCATTCCATACAGCCACACTGTGAACAAGAGTGTAATTGCAGTGCTAAGCTCACCTTTGTTGTAGAGGAATACTGCAGCCTAGAGCCAGGGCAGGGGGGACCACAGGGGAGCCAGGAGATGAGCAGCAGTGGAGAGCACTCATTCTGTACGCAGTGCCTTGTTCACAGACTTGTGGGTCATGCTAAAAGGGATACATTAGACACAAACTCTCATATTTTCCATGAACTGAACCAAAAGAAGTGGTGCTGCTATCTAAGCCCAACCACCGTAACAGAAGATACAGGAAGAAGAAAAGTGGGTCTATTTCTCATCCCATGAAAGCAGAAGTGGAGATCAGTCACCCAGGCTTGGCATCACCTCTCTGTGATTGGACAACCTTATGTCTAGGTTCAATAAGGAAGCAAAAACTCTCTATAAAATGTGGATGTCATTTTACATATTTATATGAATAAAATAAATTAAGGATCAATAATCCTTAAGGGGAAGAAATGGAAAGAGAAAGGGCGTTAAGAATCTACACAGAGCTCCAAGCAAAACGAAGGGGAATAATTAGATATAAAATCTAACATATTTTTGTAGCTCAAGGATATCCCCTATAAAACTAAGTTAAGATGTAGATTGTCCCTAGGGACTGATTCCCTAACCATGTGGGTTTAATAAGTGTCTATCAGCTTGTCAGCTAGATACAAAGGAAGAGACAAACCTTTAGATTTAATCTTGGGATAAATACATTATTTTTTTTTTCCATTTTGTCACCCATGTCTTTATATCTCTTTCTAACTGTAGTGTCTGTCTTGGATTTTGTAAATAAATATTTTTTTTAATTTGCTTTTGCCTTCGAGACCTGCTTTGAGTTGAGGGTAACTTCTAGGTAATACCTAGTATCAGTGTGCTCTGCTCCAAGAAATGGTGTGAGTCATACAGGGCTGTTCCTTGCCCAAGCTCAGAGTACCCAGTACCCCAGTGGAAAGCCTTGCACATCAGGCTTAGTCAGGTCCTTTACCATGGGCTTCCTCATCGTGGCTTGGGAGTGCATAATGGAGAAAAGGGACACAGAGGCCATATGACCATCTCTAACCCAGAGGACAGCTTGGTGCATGCCTGTTTAGTGGGAAAAGTTCATGATCCCAGGAGCTGCTGAAGAGCTTACAGTATGGTTAATAGGGAAGGACATGGGAAGGAACATGCAGGTTTAAACAGTCACAGGACTTTAATACGCCCCACCTCCTCTTATAAAAATGGCTGAATTTTCCACACAGTATCCAGCAGAGACAGCTTTTCATCTCCATCCTTCTGTGAGTCTGCTAGGTAACACCACAGGCTTGTTTTTCCTCTACCTTAGCCTGGCACAATGTAGATCCCCAACAGCTGACACAGCCAGTTGCACACCATTTCTACTCACCCACCTCTGGTGTTGTGATGAACCAACACTTGTCCCTTCTATCAACTAGAGAACCATAAATTGCCACTGCACGTGGAGCCAGCACAGTCTGTGATGGCCTTATGGCAGCAATTGTCATGTGTGCCCCACACGTGCCCACAGAGGCAAGTGCTTTCCGAAAGCTAGAGTTATGGGAGTCAACACCGTGAAGAGTAAGTGGATATTGTCTCTCTCCTTGCCAGGTATTCCCTGCAGCACAAGTGACAAAAAAAAAAAANAAAAAAAAAAAACCAAAAAAACAACAACAAAAAAAAAACAACCAACCAACCAAACAAAAAACCCCACAGAGCCAGAATCTCTCTCCTTATGTTTTTTTCATACCTGTGAGGCACAAATATGTCCTAAAAACAATTAATAATCTGTAGAGTTAGTTTATTGCCAGACAAACCCTTCAAACCAAATGCAATTGGTGCATTTAAAAAGGAATGAACGCATTTAGGGCCGTTGACAACTCTTATAGTTTTATTAACCCAATAAAAGGGAGGTTGAATCTCATTGGCACAGGGTCAGGAGAGGTTCTGGCCTTTCATACACAGAACAGTGCAATGGGCCAAAGGCATTAGATTACTTCCAGGACTGTGTGGCTGAAGCTACGGGGTTACTGTGAAAATCAGTGCATTCTCATAACATTACATAGCACTGCTTTTTCAGTGATAAAAATAAGATAAATTCCTTCCTGCATTGCATGTCTATGAGCAGAACTCAAAAGAACCGACTTCTCTTTTTCTTATGGTGGCAAAAAGCCAGTGGCTGTAAAGAATTAAAGTGTTAGAGTTTAAGTACTTGTTTGACCGCTCAAACAAAGACCTTAACTCTAGAACTTTTAACCTTTCTTAACTGTTAATGAAAGAAATGCTTTTCAGTTAGATAACTAATATGAGTGAATCAGCCCTGGATAAAAAAATGATAGAGACTAGATGTTTCACTAAACTAAATCTTCTCATATGAATTCTTTTGTAGACACATAGCCTGAAGGATAAGATACAACGGTATGCAAATGAGAAAATATCCTAAGTAAATGATTTTGTATGATGGTAATTTCAGCCATCTTTTCGGAAAATCCACCCTAAAATGTAGTGTTTTGGCATCCAAGCACTAGAAAAGAGAGACAAATCCAACATGTCTCACCTCTCATTCTAATCTTAGCATTTTAATATAAATACTGCGTTTTCCTGAAAATAAACTCTAGAATTTGAACTATCAAATTTTAAATAATTTCAGTTATTTTTATTCCTGAACTATTACATGGTGGGCAAGAGCACCACAGTACTTCCCTTTTTGTTTTTTCTCCAGGATTTTAGAAAATAAATGCACTAGATGTGATATCTGGTGTTCCACATATCACTGTAGTTAGTTTATGAAGATTTAAAGCCACCCTGTGCATGGAATTACTCAGAAAAACCTATTCCACAATTTCTGAACAGCTCTGCATTTGGATGTATTTGAGATGGGATTAATCTTTTCTACCTTTGCCTTCTAAACAGTAAATGATTTCTGCAGCCTGGTTGCCTAGATTTGCTCTCTAGCTGACAGTGACTCTCTTAGATGCTATCTTTGAACAGGATGAATTGCCTATGGGCATGGTTAAATCTCTCCACCACTTTTACAGGCTACAGAAGAAGCCTAAGTTTCTAGATGCCTAGCTGAACTGTCTAGTTTTACCTGAAAGACTGATTTAGGTACAAACCTACTCAAGAGTAACAGTGCATCACTTCACTTTAATGTAGTCTGCTTGGACAGTGAGTTTAGTGGAATGAAAGCAAAGCACTATATCTGGACACTGAGTAAGCATGTCCGCATATAGATTATGGGGAAAACCCCCTAATTTTCATATCATCAGCTGTTGCTCAATACTAATCCTCAACACCTTACAAGCAGCAAGTACACAAACTGCCCCACTGGAGTTGTAGTGTGACTTGACCATAGGTCAACAACTTGTTAAACTACCACAGGTTGCTGGTGATGGATCATGTGCTTGTAATCACAGCTTTGTTCCAGAATATGTCCTTCACTTCAAATGTACTCTCTACTTCAATCTGAATTAATTTTCATCTGGAGCTATGTCCCTGATGCTAGAGTGAGATTTTTACATATGCTTGCTTAGATTTAGAGTTCACATCCTCAAAGGTATTTCCATTCAAATGACTAGAAGTTACAGGACTAAGTATCTTTGAAGATCTGGAGTTAAGTACCGTCTTCAAAATAATGGGTCCTTAAGAGATTAAGCTTTATTGAGAGACAGTGGAACAGAGGTTCCTGAATTCTCTTGATAGAGTTATCTAGGTTATAAACTTTGTGCTGGCATGCTGTACTTTTCTTAGTTTTGCTTTAGCTGATTCATAAATCACAAATTCAAGGAGTGAAGATATGTAACTCTTTTAATATCTTTTTCTATGTAATTATAACTCATGTGAAGGTAACAACGACTCATACTAGAAATAAGTACAGAGTTAATCTTCTCAAAACACCATTTAAGGGTGTGCAGTTTATGTCTAATGCTACAGTCTTCCATAAAGTAGCTGTACCCCTAATTACACACACACACACACACACTCATATGTGTATATATATATCTATACCTATGTATATGCCTTTTTAGTTGTTAACACTTTTCAAGCTAGATCTTGGGCTTGTTGCTAAGAATGCAAATAGTAAAACTTACTTTATTTAAGCTCACCCCCCCCATTAGCAAGAAACTCATGAAAGATTAATTCTGTCTGTAGCCAGAGAAAGGTGGGATTGCCATCCTTACTCCTATTTCTACAGCTGTTTGTGTTTTTTTATGAAAAAGGCATCAAAGTGTTGAAAAAAATGTCAGTTTGACACTTTTACTGCCAAAGTTCAGACAGGGTACTCTAAGCTACATCCAACCTTCACTGTAGCAAAAAAATACTCCCTTAGCAAATTTATCTGATGATCAATGCAGGAAGTTACTGTCATTCAAATTTAAAAGCAAATTAACCCTGCCAAGGCTTATGAGTAAAGTCCTACATTCCTCTTTTTGTTTTTATCTGTTTTATCCATCTCATATGTTCAGGCCATTAGGAATCATCAGTACATCTTGATTTACCTTTTGTGTAAACAATTTTACTTGCTTCACAGAAGCCCAGCACATGTTTTCTTTTTTCATTGTTCTGCTCATGTTTTGCATATTTTGCTCTAATGGGGGCAAATTTCACGCCTAAGCCTGATGGGATCACTCATGAAGTAAGACCTATTCTGTGCAAAGTAACAGGAATAGTTATAAAACAGAGCAGAAAAATCAGAAAAAATCAGATTCCTCATTAGTGTAATTTTTAAGGCATGTAATCAACTTCTGCTGGCCTACTGAATTGTCAGTCTTCTGCAACTCTCTGTGTGTCTCTCCATACCTTATATAAAAAGCACCACTGTGACGAAGCTCAGTCTACCTTTATCACATTAGCCATAAGTCTAAGTGCACAAGTGTGGACTTTTATGACATCTGCCATGCCACAGTATTTCTACACTGTATAAATGTGACCATTTGCATGAACCATCAATGTGTTTTGAGGGATGGAAATGAACTGTATTTTTCCATGAAGCAGTTTGATGTGTTTGCCCCTGCAAGAAAGGTGAGCTGAAGGTCTGGCTGTATCTCTCCACACTTAGTGATGCATTGCACACTTTCCTTCAGAACTCTGTTCCAAATAATGTTATTTCACATCCTCCTGATGCTCTCTCATTTAAATTTAATTTGTATGCAGTTTGCATCACTTAGGAACAAGGGGAAAGAAACAACACAATTGTAGTACATGATAATAATGCCTTTCTCCTACTTTTTGCTGTCTTGACTAACTGAACTAGAAATACTCTGGGAAAAGTAATGATTCTTAGCATGTCTGTTCACACTGGTCAATACCTATCATGACACAGGCATCTGGGACCACTGGAAAGTATTCAGTGAAAAGCTGGGAAGAGGGAGAACTGATCTCTAGTCTCTATTGGCTGCACTGACTAGATCTCAATTAGCTATGAAGGGAAGTCAAGGTCACTAAGTCAGATATATCCAACTGCATCATAGCCACTGCTCTTTAGTCAAATGGAAGTTAGGTGAGATGAATCCATCCAGAATGTCTCCTTCCCCAGTATTTAGGTATAAACCAGCAGATTTTGTGCTTGGCTGATCTTTGAAATTTGCAGTGGGAACTTTTTCCCTCTAAAGCTATTCACTGTGTCTTCTGGTGGAAACTGACAGCTCATCTTGGTCCTGTGTGGAATTAGAAGTAGCATGACATTGCCCAAGGTTATAACAAAGCCACATGAAAACACAAATGCATCATCAGGGCTGGCACAAAAACTAAGACCTTATTTGATCCTTTTGTGTAATTTCTGCTTTGTCTGTGAATCTAGCTATTTCTGGACAGCCATGCTTGTGAATGTGCCACAAAATGTCAGACAGAGGATATGGAGATCTGGGCCTTAATAGTGGGGGAAAGATACTAAATTACTAGGTCTACTGATGTTAGTGTTTCTCAGAAATATTTTTCTATCTAACCACACAGTTAACCGGGTCACACTTTTTCTTCTCAACCAACTTGTGATTGTATAGATTCGTTCTTGTGCCTTTCTCCGGTAAGCAGTCATCTCTGGTGTGGAAATGAAAGAGGTGAGCAGGTGCCGTGCCATTTAGGAGATAATTTACTTTTTTCTCTTCACTTTAAGCCTTGTCCTGTTTGCCTTGTTAAATATTTTATCATGTTGCCAGTCTCTTTTTCAAAGATTTGCTGCTTTTTTTATTTGCCCACAACTGATCAGTGCACGGTATTGTAAAACTTAGCTAATCTCAAAAAATTTCCTTAAGGAGCAGGTTCTTGAGACAGTGTGGGTCCCTTATACTGTAGCTTTTCATCCCCAGATACTTGACTTCAATCCTCCTTTGTGTCCCATTGTGTCAGACTGACTGTTCTGTCCTAAATCATGTTTGTGCCCATCACAGAATTAAAATACTTGAAAAAAAACAGAGAGATAGTGTCTCTTCAGGAAAAGTCCAACGAGTGACCAGATGTGACTGCATTTTGCACATCCATGCATGAGATGCTGACCACTAAGTCCAGTTCAAGTGTCAGAAAAACATCAGCACTAAGTCAATTCTACAGAAGTTTACTGGATGCTGCTTCTCAGCTCAGAGGAGATCTTCTCCACCTGCAGCCTTGTGCAAACACGTAGAATAAATCTGTTCTATCAACTCACACTCTGTGAGCAGGAGTACTTTCTGTGTTTTATCTATGGGCCATTTTTTTCTGATGAATAAAGGGATGTGGAATGTACTAGGAAGAAAGTCTACCTTATGGCATCCTGAATCAGTTTCCTTTCAAACAGCTTTTTTCCTCTCCACAGAAATTTAGAGAACTTTTAAATAAGATTAAGACTAGCAAAAGTGCTTCTGAAAATATTACAGTAAATATCTGTATACTCCTCCATAGTCAAATTGCCAAAGGAAGAACAGACAAGGGATGAATGCCATCAAGCAAACTGTGAGCAAGTAACTGTGACAATAACCCAGCAGTGACCAGCATTTCACTTTGTTTTCCATGTCTCCAACATTGCCTGATGGCTCTGATGATGCCCCCTGGAAAGCCTCTGCAATTATACCACTTCAGGTCTGTTTCAAAACCAGCTTCTTCATGCATCTCCTGCAAAGGTCTTCGATAGTCTTCACTTAATTTGTATTTTTAGTCAAAGCCATAATGCTTGTAAGATCACAAGTGAAATATTGACATAACTGTTGTCTCTACGTCCTGAATGTTTCCAGACCAGGTATGAAGACCAAAAAAGGAGAAGTTTTGCTCAAGTAAAGTCCATTTCTTGAGACAAATGCAGACAACAGATCAGCTGGCACAATCTGCCAAACAAGAAGACACCATGTAAAAAATAATAAAAAGAGAGGGGGAAAAAATTATCACTTTGACTAGCTCTTACTATGTTAGTCAGCAAAGTCTGACAACTGAGATGCATCTACAATAGCTACAGTTTTGTAGAAATCAGATCAGCAATTCCAGGGTGGAGCCTTTAGACTCTCAAGTCTGTCATTGGAAAAAAAAGTGCACAGCAAAGCAGGGTATAAACTTATAACAGGTGATATATTTTGTGCTGGCACTTATAGGAATATGGTCCGTGGAGTGATATTCAGAAAAAAATAATCTATGTTTGTTTTTTAAAGCCCATTTGACTGCATCCAGACCTGGTGATGGATGCCTCTTCAGAACAAATATAGCCTTTATTCAGTTCTGTTTATTTTTATTTTCCAGAGGCTGTGCAAGGATTTAATGCAGTTTAACTAATCCATTATAAATGCACTTGGTTGTTAAAGCTGGATTTAACCTTCCTCAATGTCACTGTGTCAATAAATGCTCTAGACATATGGGTATTTACAAGAATAATGATAATATGGGGCAGGCCAGCCTCACTTTACAGCCTGTGGAGAGATAATGGTTATATACTTAATGTTAAATGCCATGAGTTGACCCGTTTAGAAGAATTCTTTCCCTTCACTGACTATGGAAAAGCACTGAGAAGACTGATTTCCTTTATTTTTACCTAAATTAGCCTTTAGGAATACCCTGCAGTCTGCATGCTAATATCTTAATGTACACACATAGGTTACTTCATTTTGAAAGTAAATAGTCTCTCTATGGATCTGTTGGCACTAGTATAATAAAATAAAACAACTCACAACTGCAGTGAATGAAAGACTATAACTACTGAAGAGATAAACAAATTATTCTGTGCTCTCTGGAAATGTAATAACTCTCAGTACTCCAGCTGAAAACCTTTTAAAATGTTTGGCAACAATATTTTCTACTCCTATTTACTCTAGGCCCATTAGCTGCATTAATAATGAAAGAGGAGAAAATAGAAACTAAGACAATCTTTGCCTTCCTGAAGACATTGATTGTAATTCTGTAACAGCTGATTCTTGACCTTATACAAAGCTTTCCTGTCCTGAGGGATGGAATCTGAAGATTAGAGAAAGTTGACATTTAAAATAAGTTTCATGAGAATTTTAACTTTAAAACCCCCCACATTTGAAGAAATATGTGTACAACATAGAATTTGTAGAAATGTTATAATCTTCTCAATGAAGTTACTGGAAATTCTTCCCATTTCTGAACCAAAT
Organism: Scytalopus superciliaris; assembly: GCA_013400415.1. Classification (NCBI taxonomy): domain Eukaryota; kingdom Metazoa; phylum Chordata; class Aves; order Passeriformes; family Rhinocryptidae; genus Scytalopus; species Scytalopus superciliaris. Next base: position 955,279 of record VXBX01005245.1, on the reverse strand, counting down.
ACCAGCTGGTTCAGTCTTTGTTGATCTACAGAAGAAAGGATGGTCTGATTCCCATCACTCTGGGCATTGGATGACTGTTAGAGCTAAAGTACATCTGCCTTGGCTCACCAGATGGATTTGTTTTAACTTTATAGTTATATATGTGCCTATGACTGTGTAGGAGCATATGGACACCTGTCTGAGACTTTCGTGGATTTCTGCCCAGAATTTCAGTGGAAAGGCATTTCCAGCACTGGTTAGGAAACCTACAAAGAAATATGTTATTGGGACACACTAGCAATTGGTGGCGATTACTGCAAAACATTTCTCAGCGTATCTTCAACTGTTTTTTTCCTGTAGTGTTGTTGAATTCCCTATTTTGTGACTCCTGTTTTCTCAGTCACACACTAAGCTACTGAGTAAGAATTTCATGCTTACTATAACCACTGGGATATTACTGCATTGAGGTCATCACTGCAGGACCTGCCCTTGCATTTTGATGTCATTTTTGACGTAGGTTTTAACTTCCATCCAGCATTTGAGGTGCTGATGCCAGAGGGAGCTGAAGGTAGCAAGACATAGGTGCACCTGTCCACGGCTGAGAAACATGAATACCAAGAGAATAGTGGTGCCCACAGTCAACTCACGTCCCTGGTGCATGAGAGATCCCATCACCACATTTACAGAGTCCTTTTCCCCAGGACCTTTGATGATGGCTGTGAGAATATACCACCAGATTGATCACAGATAACAATTGCCTCGGTCACTGGTGCCCTCCCCTGCCCACTCAGGACCTTCTAGCACCTTGTCTACTTGGTCTCCAATGGCTTCCACACTCCAATGCATACCTGGGACAGATCAGCATAGACAAGTGACTCCACTTGGAGGAAACATTTTCTGGGGGCTTTCCCAGGCTTGTCTCCTTGACTCTGTCAAATGTCCTCTCACAAAGCAGTGGATAGGATGCACCAAGCTACCCTTAGAGCCTGATGACTGGGAGACCTCAGAGAACAAACACGTCCATCTCAGAGGCTTTGCATCTGGTTCCCAGCTCAGCCCATAGCCATGGAGCCATTGTGTGGTGGTTTGGTGCTGTTCATGGCTCTCCAGCTGCCTGCTCTCCTAGCTCTCCTTATCTGGCAGGGTATGCACTCTGCAGCAGGCTACTCACTGCACAGAATGATTAACGTGGCTGGGAACTCTCTGGCACAATGTCCTGAGAGATTTTAAGTGCCAGGGAGTCTAATACCTGCAAATATATTTATCTTCCTTTGAATATTTCATCAACTTGGAATTCATGAACTTAATTTTTTTACACAGGACTTTTATGAATTATGTACCAGAATCAATGAGTTCCTACTTTGCCTATATTTTACTTTGTCTCAAAGCCACAGTTGAGATCATAGGCCATCAAAGCTGCTGCAGCAATTAGAGATCAAAAGGCATCGAAGGAGGCAGGCATGCAAGGCCCAGAATATTCCTCCTATTCATGGCCCAGGAAAAGAGCTTTACTTAGTTTTAGATTGTAGTCGCCCTTCTCATTTTGCTGTATTTCTGCCTCACTTTCCTGTCTGCTTCCCTGCTGTGGAGAACATGGGGTCACTGGGAGCTGACCTGCCACTGCTACTCATCAAACACACCTAACTGGCCTCTGCATCTCACCTATTACACCAACATGGACACCTGCTGTTCCTATCTGGAAATGGCTCCTGTATCTTCCCTGCTGGCATTACATACCTGGTAGCTTTCTAAATGTTTGTTTGGGAGTTTTTTGCTAAGAAGAAATAAGTGTTATGTGTGAAGAATGTTTATGTTACCCTACACTGCTCTATGTTACGTTACATTATGTTGCCAGAATGTTTCTGGCTTAGTCACTAGCAAGCCACCATCTTCAGTACCAGATACTGAAGATCTATAAACTTATAGTTCTGCATATAAAGTATCTAGCTAAAAACAAAATCCCCCTGTGCATAGTGGGGATGGGAGGGAGGAGAAAGAGGCAGAGTTGCAAGATGCTAATTGTGCAGCTTGTTGTGCTAGCGGAAGGCATATTGGTACTGTGCTGATGAGAGCAGTATAAAAATAGCCCACATAGAAGTGAGACTTCCATCACTCTCCCTCTCCTCACCTCTTGCCTGAATCACTTTTGCAGGCTGCTGCATTGCCTCCTATGAGGACCACTGAGATTGAGTTTTGAGCAGAGTTTAATTAAAACTGAGATAAGAGGCATGAGATACAGGCTCTTTCAGGCTGTCATATAAAAAAGATTGTGCCAAGTGATTTATAGCAAAGTAAAAGAAAGCCTTCCCTCTAGAGTTTTTTTTTGCATCTCAGGTTTTGCTGTGGAGAACTCACATGTTCTTTCCACATCTCCCCCAAATATCCAAGTCAAACAAACTGAAAACCAGATTGCTGTTAAATAGTAAGTGGATTCCTTATAAATATTTCTTCCCATATTCTCCTTGCTTCCCAGAGCTATCCCAAACTCTTTGAATCTCATCCAACTCAAGGGGAGCTTGCTTACTTCTCCAGCTATCTGCATAAATTCCCTTGCTTACAGGGGGGCAGATCTTTTTATCCCAACAGTTCCTTTATCCCTCAAATCCTAAAGTGGGATCCTGACTTCCTACAGCACTAGAACAGGTATAGGAAGGAAATTTCATTGTAGCTTCAGACTGATCAGTTTTGCAAGGAAGTGGACTCCCACATTACTCCATTCACTTTTCTCATGTAGTGGCACAGAGCAGCACTGTGGCTTTTCCCCAGGTCTGCTGCTGGGACAGCAGGCTGGTGACCCAGGACCTTTCTGGGTGTAACACTGAATCACAAGGCTGAAAATCAGCTGCAGCAAGAGGATACACACCTCTCTGGTCCTGAGCCATAATATCTCACTGAGGCCACAAACTATCTGCAGAAACTTCCTTAAAGGCCCTGCTCTCTATTTTATCTATGCTAATATTATCTGGAAAGTTCTTTTCTTCCATTTTAGGAAACAGCTTGTTTCAGGACTGAGATGTGGATCTCAGCATGGATTTCATATTTCTGCAAAAGCCATTCCTCTACTGGTTGGCTAAAGTACACGAGAGATGATAATCCCAAATGAAGGTGGATTGATTTTTCTAAAATGCAAGCCTCCTCCTTCCCAGAACAAGTCTTTAAACAAAGAATGGCAAAGGTGCAATCCATCTGCAGTTACAATGATAATGAGTCTTGTATGGATTGGTTATTACATGGCCAAAGTTAAGCCATGTCTGAGAAATAATTGACTATAAATAGGCAAAAGTGCCTCTTAATGAGTCCAATTGTAATAATATGATATTGTATCTCTCCCCTAGGTGATGATGCAGCAAACAGATAAGTTAAGCCCCCAAGTTCCTGCCTGGCTACTGCAGGGAACACTCACACTGAAGAATATCAGAGACTGGTGACAGAGCACCTTACTTTGCCTTGCAGCCTTTCAGATGAGCTTCAAATCAGGGTGTGGTTTGGGTAAAATGGAACCGGCAACCTCTCTCCAGATCCCTGGACAGCTTTTTGAAAATGTAGCTCTTAAATTCCTTGTGTGGCACTGGCTGTTTTGCAAAAATTTCATCTGACAATTTTGTATGTGCTTTCTGCATTTAGCTTTGGGACTCTGCTTGGAGGGCAGGCCCTGTTGTGTTGTTCTGTGCATTGGGCAAATACATGTACAGGAGGTACCTCTAGAACACTTTTTTCCCTCTAGTTCTACACTACCACCCAACCCAAGTCCCTAAAATTTAATGGATGAAGTTATGTGAACACATAGTTCCCAGCTCTCCAGTTCTCCCATAGACAGCTTTAAGTCATAGCCCATGTATGTCTTTCCCTGCAGAAAGCCCCGAGCAGCAAGATGAACAGCAGCTTTAAATGTACATGAGCAATATAAGTGAAATAAAAAATAATAGCACAAAACAATGTCTTAATAAAAAGCAACCAAGCAGTTGACAGCAAGCTAGTCAGCAAGATGAGGAATGTAAAGTCTTTGTCATTGCAGGACAAGTGCCACTTTCTGTCTCAAATCTGATGGCTCCAGAACTCTATCAGCAACATCACTGCCAAAGGGACCTTCCAAGCTGCTAATAAACACACAAGACAGACAGCATAATAAGATATCTTCCCTTCTTTTTACTATTATTATGAGAGAACAGTGAATATAAATTTCACTGACTGGTGTATATAATAAAGAAAGCTGAGTGCCAACATTGAGAAACACCAAAGAAAGAAAACAGCCAATAATAAATAGCTGTAAGGATAAAACCAACCAGAAGGAAAGTAAACACCATATTTAAAGGCTAGAGTTCACAATTCTTTGTCTAAGCTCTCTTACACACAGAAGAAGAACAAAGTTATAGACAGAAGAAGAGCAGGAAAAAAATCCAACATAAAAATATATTACCTGATTCTGAGATCATGAGAAGCAAGGTGAGAGTACTGGTAATGGGATCTTTGTGAAAAGGCAAAAGTGTTCAAAAGGAATGAAGGAAGAAAGCATAATGAACCTGAAAAACAATATTGTGGAAGAAAAGCAGCAGCTCTGGGCATTGTTAGCAATGAGTTATCATAAGGTTTCTTGCAGATTCAGCCTTGTGTCTCTTTCTGCAGCTCTGCATGTGGTCAGAGCTGGAATAGCAAATAATTCTTGTCTCTTCACCAATTAATAGATGATAAAATTACACTTACGACTAAACAATAAACTGCATTTCCTTTCTTTATACCTAAGGCATATGCTGAATGTGGTAAACTGGTGATAACACAAGAGTAGCTGGTTAACTTTGGCAAATTTAGCTGGTGAGCATCCAGAACACAGACAACTCAGCTTCTTGGTCCCTGTGGGGAAAGAATATTGTTTAATACCTTACAGAGCATCCCTTCTCTGGTCCACAGCAGCTTTGAGAAACTCTCCCTCCCAGCCACATACTGCCTGCCATGTTTTCTGGCAGTCTCACTTGTTGCTGATGTTTCAGTATTGTAGGATAGCTTTTCCTACTGTAGATGGGCAAGGCAAAAGTTATCCCAGAGCTGGACATCTTTTAAACTTTGCAAGAGGGTGTTGTCTACCTGTCACTCTACATACTGCTCCAACAGGCTTAAAGTTTAACACTGACCGGCATCCTGGAAGGACATGCCTAACACAGAGAGTGGAATGCCAGTAGTTTGTTTATATCATGAACTGAAGAAGCACATTCCTTCTAGAACAAGCGGAATTTACTAAAATAACACCACAACACACAAAAAGGCAGAAAGGTTTCTGCACAGATTGAGCTCCAGCTTTTTTTTTTTCCTGTTTTTTCTTTCTGCCCCTAGGAACTATGCCCTGTCTAGAGCTTTGCAAGGCACAAAGGGACATCTAATGGCTTGTCAATACATTGCAAGCAAGCCCAGTGCTAGAATGGGTGTCATATGATTCATTCTTCCAGGCCTCTGCCTGGAACTTACGTCTTGCAGGAACTTACGTCTTTTCTAAATGGTTTTCAGCCTGTCAGATCATTTCTTTTGACTTCCCATTCCTGAGAAGAAAAGAAGGTTGTATCTTGGAGTTTTAGGTATTTGCCCCTTTCTCAAAACAAGGTTATAAAGTGAGAGACACTGAAGTTTGGTGCTGCTGTGATAGAGACAAACCAACTGGATCTTTGTTCCTCAGCCCAGAAGTATTAGACCATTCCACCCTCAAGCTCTAAGCCTCTGCTTTGGTCGTTAAGGATACTGTTGTCAGCTGGACTTGAAATCCTCTTAGGACAGGGAAAGGAAGCAGTACTTAAACCTATGCCTGTCTTTGTCTCAGAAAAATGGTTAATACTTTAGTTTTTTGTACGAGAGTGATTAAAAGGGGTTCTGTGAGGGCAAAACATCCTCTCATTAGTGTCTGTAGTTGCAGGATCAGCTGATTGATACTGTCTGCCATGCACCCTAAACAGTTGTGGATAGTTACAGCACATACCTGATGATGAGATCAATCATTTCATGGTAGAGCTGTCCCACATGCAAAGGGAACTATGGGCATTTCAGCTCCACCAGAGAAATGCACTGTTGTGAGTGCTCAGCATTTCTCTACAAGTGGCCTTCAAACAGAACTTTCATAAAGGTCTTTCTAAGACCTATTATTCTTTATATCCAGCCTGCTCCTGTGATACATTTTGTGGATTCACATACTTGATGAGAGATGGATCAGCTGCTAGAAAGCAGGAGCTTTATCAGGCATCCGGCATGAGTTTGCACCTCCTGGGAACAGAAGGCGTTGGCTGAAAGTGCTGGATAACGTGTGTTTGATTTGTCCTTTGTCAAGGTCACACCTGGCTTACTGCCTGCAAGAATCCTGGGTATCAGTAATTTACAACAGGCCCCTCTTCCCCGAAGATGAGTTTTTGTTCTTCCTTTGAAAGTTCTCTTGTCTGCTCCGAACCGTATGGAGAGAAAGTGAGTGAAGGGGCCTCATTATTTTAAATGAGGCTTGACAGAACGTAACAAAAGAGCATAAAACAGAGCAACTTTCACAGACAATCGCACCAAGGCACTTAAAGCAAGGCTGAGAACTCAATTACAGCCCATTACTGTTGGAGCTGTCTCTCGCTCTCTTGCTCTTTCCCTGTCCATTGGTTTCTGCAAGACAAACTCGCTATTGGCAAAGGTCATTCTCTTCAGCTACAGTGTTTTGGATAGTGGTTCCTATTAGGCACAGGTCAGTGAGGATTTCAGTGTTCTCACAAATACAAGGGGAAAAACAATTCAAGGAAAAGTGCATTTTTCTCTTTGATAATACTGGAAGATAGTGAAAGTCACTCAACCATGAGGTAAAAAACAGCATGTTCTTATATAGTGTTCTTGCAAAAGGTTATGACATGAGTGTGTGATACATTGTGCATACATGCACACATACACCTCTCTAAACCATCCATGAACATAGCCTGACATGTTGCCCTTTTTCCTGTCTGTACTGCTTAACCAAGGTCTCAAATGGATGATAAAGATGATAATATAATATTTTCTCAATTCTTCTAGTGAAGATTCAGCCAGGAGTAGGTTCAAACCATAGTAGAGGATACAGTGGCTTAAAAGCTGCTTGATTTCTGCCTGCCCATGAACAGCTCCACATGATCATCAAGACACTGTGCAGTACATGTCAGAGTAAGGCACTGGGATGGCAGGATTCCTGAAGACAGGACTGCAGTAGAAAGAATAACTGAGCCCCTTGTATGCAACAGATTGAACAACCTGCTAACAGGCATTCCTGAGTGTGAGAAACAGACCCATTTCAAATTGTATTAAAATGGTTTTGGAAAAAAATATATTAATAGAAGGTTAACATTGAAATGACAATCAAGTTAAGAGATAGCAGATTTAAGGTGAGTTGTGTAACATAATCAACCTTTCTTGTATACATCAATTATTGTCCATCATCCTCTAGAAAGGTGGCAGCTGAATTTGGAATAAAGCTCAGCCATCCAGCATTTGAAGCAGAAAAACATCCCTTCTGTTTTTGCCAGGTCCTCTCTCATCCATTATCCACTCCGTGTACTGAACAAGATGAGAATCCTGGGGGATAAAGCAATGTATGCTTTTTGGGTACAATTTTGACATTTCCTCAGTTTCACAGTTTGACTTTTCAAACTTCTAATATTAGCATTCTAGTTCATTTTCCATTGGACTTGCACCCTGACTTCTGCACCAAAACAGTCTCATGTTTGAGGGAGTCTAAAAACATGCACAACACATAGGGAAAATGTAAGGAGAGTTTGATAGCTACAAAGATTTTTTTTAATAAGAATATAAATATTCTGACTTATAAAATGTACTAGATTTTGTCAGTCATAATGAAGAGCTTTTCTTTATTTCCCAGCTCCCTCATCAAGAAAATGTTATATCTCTTTTGCAAAGCACACAGGCGCTAAAAGATTTGTTTAAATAAAATGAAAAACTGAACTAATTCTTTAATGAAAAACAAAGGAGTAGACTATTTTCTCTTACCATCTTCCTTAAAAGGGTTGAAATGTCTTTTGCTACAATTAGAGAAAATGTATAATTGTCAATGAGCATACTACTTTACATGCATAAATTTTAAAAAATAATAAGAAAAAGACAGATTTGGGATAGTAATTGGTACTCAATGTACAGCAATGAGCATTACTGCTCTCTCTCACTATTACACAATTATATGACTGTTACTTCAAGGGCATGGTTTCCCTGTTACTTGTTAAAGTTTAGAATTAGTTGTTCTTTGCTTTATTTTTGTCTTCTCATTGTCTTTCCTACAGATCCTAACAGATGCATTACAAAACTTGCTGGAGATTTCTGAGCAAATAAGAGGGCTAAATGTTCCTGGAAAAACACTTAAGAATTCTGTGAGCAAACATAACGCTCATTTTTCAGAGTCAGCAGAGTGGAGCTGAACTCTGACCAGCTACCTGGAAAGACCAAAGTGCTGTGTGTGATGAGATCCTTGCACAGCTGCTGGCAGATACTTGGTCCTTCCTCTTGCCTTTACCCAAGGCTGGCATCCAGGTGCAGGAAGCCTCTGTCCCAGGAGACACACACATATTCCTGGGGCATGTGCTATCAAAAGCCAAGATCCCAGTGAGTTGGGGGACAAAAAGCTCAAGAAGGAACATTTGTTTCAGAATCTTTTTAATTCTGCTTGTTCAAAAGAGGCTGTGCAATTATAACTTTGTCATTCTGGAATATCCCAGAACGGTCTAACACATCCCCTAAACTAAACCCGTTTCATCTCTCTTACATAGCTGCTGATGCTTGCAAATATTCTACAGTTCTGCAATTAGGTTTTGGTATGCGGGTCCCAGCAACCAGAAGACTTTTTGTGCCATCAAGTATGTTGAAAGTTATTTTCAGTCAGGACAACTTTTGTCTTTTGATGTAGTTGAAAGATGTCTTGCAGGACTTGGATTTTGCTGAAATCTATGTAGGTTTGACTAAGAAGCTGTACAGTCCTCTTTTATGATATCCATCCCTTATAGCATGTTTTGTTGCTACCAGCATTTTCAGACCTCTGACAGTAAATCTGGTTCCCTTGTTTCATGCCAGATTTTTATATTTTTACACTCCCAGGGTAATGCCTGTATTTTTGCAACGTTTGAAATGATGGCTAGCAGAAGGGTATACAAAAAAAGGGGAACCTCCAGGCCCTGTCACAGTGTAACAAATGTCAATATTTTTCTTGATGCTTTTCCCTCGCTCTGCTCCTTTTTTTTTTTTTTCCTCTGTGTGTCCTCTCTCTCATCTCTATTTCTCTCGAATAATGGTGCTCTGTTTCTGTTTCCTGTGAAGGCTGGAGTATAGTGGACCGAGGGGAACTGATGAGGAACTGTCCATCACGCCTCTGTCCTTCCTGTTCTTGTCTTTTTGACACACTTTCTGTTGTTCACACAGGCTGAATAGATGGGGAATTTTCACCAAACCTGAGCCCTCTGCCTCTTCTTAGACCCTCCATGTATACAGACAGCTACTGGTAGGAAAGGAAGAGAACACATGAGGACAGATGACCTGATACTCCTCATGGTGTGTGACATCCAGCCCCACTGGTGGTTCTTCTGCCGTAAAACAAGTTTTAGTCTTCTCTCCCACCTAAACCTCCTGCCTCTGAAACAATATTTTCTACTTTGAGGCACTCTTCATCTTGTCAAGCTCTAAATTAGATTGCACATTTTAAGGCCCAAAATCCGACCTTACATTCATGTAGACGGATGAGAGCAATCGATAATCTCCACTTACGTTGTATTTTGACTCTCACTGAAAACAATGAGAATCTTTAAGTTTGGGAGGAGCTACAGAAATAATACATCATTCACAATTGCAGCAGCAAGGCAAGCAAGTGATTTTCTGATAGAACAGTAAGGAACTCAAGGCAAAAAGACATCTGTCTTTAATCTCAAAGACTATATTAAATGACTGCTAAGAGAACCCAAGAAAAAGCTGCACTACCAGCTCTCTTACTCCCACCCTGTTCCCTAGAGCTTTCTATACATTTCCCAGTAATGATGAATATGGGAACTCAGGTAGATGCATCAGACACAGCCACAGTTTTGTGTCTGTCTTTCCACTCAGAGAGCATTTTTTCTCTGAGACAACCTATGCCTCAGAAATGTCTCAGCATAAAACCTCTCTAAACATTCACAGTATATTCATGCATCTTACCAGGATCCTATACCAGCAGAGTCTCACCTTGAAGAACATGACAGCATGCAGATTTTAAAGATGGGCATAATGTAAAATAGTTCATTTATTTCTCATTCTCTCATAGCTTCACCAATTCCTGGGCAAAGATACCAGCAATTATTCTTGAAGGAATAATAATCAGAGCAAAATCTTGGTTTAGGAAGTTTATGAGGAGTTATATATAGCATGTCATATGTTGTATGGGGATAATTTCTTCATCTGACCTAAAACCTTAGAATCCTGTAGCAATTTTCATTGCCAATTTATAAACATTAAAGTGTCCATGGATTTCACCAACCTCAACTTTCTAGTTATCTTGGTCAAAATTACAAATTAAATGCATTTTGCAACAGCCGTGATCAAAAACCCCAGCACAACCATATATTCCTCCACAAACCAATCAACTGTAAAGAACACCAGATGAATGTGGCAAATAACATTGCACTAAAGAAAAAAATGTGAAAATAACAGTTTCATGGATTTGTAGGGTTGCCAGGGATCCCGCAATAGAAATAGTGAAATACATGAATCCCTGCTTTTATCAGGCTGAAAAGAAAGCTGTGCAAGTGGACTTAAACAAGTGCTCCACAGAACAACAAATTCCCACAGAGCAGACTAGGACTCAGTTATGAATGGAAGGAAGTTTCTAAGAAAGTAGTCATTCCAACTCTGATCACTCACAAACTATTTCTGTGCTAACACAACTCTTGGACTCACCAGATGTCCACCAGCAGCCTCCTTTGATTCTCTCTCTTACTGAACTATCTATTCCAAAATGCAAATCATCTCTTTCGCTCTATCTTCTTCCTTACTGCCTGACTCGCAGCTTTCTCTTTTCTACATGTTTTCTCAATTTGTTTGAGAGAGCAACATAACTACATCAAATGAAAAGCAATTGTTTCTAGTCTATACATCAGCTTGGGCTTCAGTGCTCATCATGTCTGACAAAAAGGTTGCGACAAAATTTTCTGTGCTTTCCAGCTCTGTACAGAGAGGCAGTATTCTTTATTAGACAAGCTGACAAGCTTCATTAAACTTTTCATTGAATTTTAGCTGGACGTGTGTTAAGACAGTACATTTACAGACACACCAATTTTGTGCTGCAATTCAGTAAACGTTATGCACCATCCAGCTGCATTTAATGGAGTCTCCTGGGTGTGAGCAGGTCCATAACCTATTAATTAAAAACGGTGTAGCACAAAGGCAACCAAAAGACTGCAATAGTACCTGATAGACAATTAAAACAAAGCAATCATAGCTTTGTTTCTTGCCTATAGTGATAAAATAGAACAATCAGAAAGCTCAATAAAATTCTATCAGTCTGTGTGGAGAGACAGGTTTTGTGCAAGACTGGAAAATGCTAATTTACTTGTGAGCAGTGTTACAAATACGTTTTTTCACATTATGAATCCTTTGGTGGCAGAGCTACTTTAAATGATTTACATCCTGACAGAAGTTATTCCTTCACTTCCATCCATTCTACTACTTGCGTGGCATTGGTTTAAAGATACGGAAAATCTATTTAACACACAAACCTCTGTGGTTTTAACCCAAAAACTCTCCATAAGAGATTTCTTTCTTTCAAACAAGATTATACCCATAGGTGCAATATGGAGCAGAGCACTGATAAGGAGCTGGTAAGCACCAAGAGACTCTTTGCAATGAGAGAGGAAGAAAAGCAAGTTAAGGGCAGAAAGATCTTAAGCCATCCCTTGTGCTGATGGCTGCCATATGGAGCATTACTCTCAAAATTTTTAGAACATTTCCTTTTACTAACTGATCCAAAGGTAACTTGGGAAACACCTGGAACCTTTGTACCTCTCTTGAAAAATAATTTGACTTAGTAAACCTTATAAAAGTGAGCTGACAATGCATAATGTTGTCCACTAGTAAACAGCTAATAATGTTTTATAGAATTCAGCAAAAATCTACCTAAGTTGACCATTAAACTGCATAGAAGTTTTAAAAAATGCGTGTTTTGCATCCTCTTTTCCTCTTAGCTTTGTGATCAAAAGTATATGCAGCATTTGAAGAGAAAGGTTAGGATTAGCTATTTTGACTTTCACTAAAACCAGAAGTGACTAGATGTCACTACAGACCCTGTTTTCATTCTGAGATATGTAGATCCCACTGCTGTAGATAACCACGGTAACTTTTAACTGCTCAGTCTTCAAATCTTTTAAATATGAGGCTGTCAGGTCTCATCCTACAATCAGATCCTGGCTTTGATCAAGGCAGACTTGAGCCATTGTGATCACTACCCAGAAGACATACTTAGTTTGCAAAGAGTATTTTTCTTGTAGAATCCATGTCAGATACTGTGCCCGTGTTTCCATCAACTTTGGAGATATTTTGGACAAATTATTTAATGTTTCTAAGTCTTTTTCCCTGGCAGAATTTTTAATGTGAAAAAAAAGAAGCAATTAAGTGCACTTCATCTTTGCATGTTTTGTCATAGAGCTGTTGAGTTTGGGATACATTTCTAATAGCCTGACTAGGCCATTCGCCTAAATCATGTCAGAACTGAATAAATCATCCCTAAAAGGTTCCCTCAAAATGAAATTTCAGCCTATCTTTAAATATCTTTCAATATAAAACATGCCTAGAATTTTATTATCCTTAAAATAACAAAACCACATTACAAAAACTATTTATGCTACACACAGGGTTCTCACTCTTTTCATAACAAGAAGGCAATGAGTACCACAGTCCTGTGAGGTTTCATACCTGTTAGTGGTGCAGAGTAATCCCCAGACCAGCTTTCCTATGTAGCCTCTTCTTTGCTGGAAATTCCTGTGTATAAGCACGTTTACTTGACACACAATTGTTTTCTAAAGAATTATACTGAAAATTAATTTTGCTCCCTGAAGTAAGTTATTAAATACTTGTGAAAAATTAAAAACCATATATTTTTGTGCAAAAAGTTTTCATTTCAGAAATGCATCAACAGAGTCATACCACAGTATAATACAGCTATTTGCCTCTGGAATACATCACAGTCTCTTATCCCACTCAAAATGATACATTTTCTCCAGGGAACTTCAACTAATATCCAGAATTCAAACTTCAAGAAACCAAACTCTCTGTCCCACAATGCATTTTTATGGTTATTGATGTATGGAAGAACCAAAATTCATTTCTGTTTAGACATAGCTATAGATAGAGATTTATAGATATGCTTTGCTTTAAGGAGCTTTGTTTTTCTACAGAATCAGCATTTTCTGGATCAAAATATTTATGTGCCCACATTTGTCAAAGATATTTGTCTTCAGAAAACAATCCCAATGGAAATTTTTCAAATAGCTGAATTTTGAATCAATACTGCCAAATACCTTGCCTTTAGCCACCTTCACCTTGTACCAAAGGTTCATTCGTGGGCTCTGTTATGTAACACTCACTCCATGAGGTACCCTTAGGGTTAAATGAATCTTCTCATATATGATATAAGATGACCCTAAAACTAACATAGGAATGTGTTCCCAAGAGGAAGGAGATTATGGATCAAAGCACTCTTAACAGATTTATGATTCATACTTTTAATGTGCCCGACATACATACTTTTATTACCTGCTCAAGATTTGCTAAAATAAAGATGAGGTTTTATATAATTTATACCTTTCTATGTAATATGTAGAATATTGGAAAAAAGTGTTGAGAATGCTGTATCAAGGTTCTTTGAATAGCAGAGGACAATGACTCTCTCTTGTCTCCCAGATAAGGTATCAACTTGACATTTGTTTCTAAATGTCAGCAAGTCCAGAATGGGTGAAATGAGTCACTGAACTTTCCTTGAACTTTCCTTGCTGTCGGGTAGGGAGCAAGGATGGCTAGTTTAAAATGAGAGTACAGAAAGGAGAGCAAATATCTGTAGTCAGAGGAGAGAAAAAGTTGGTTTTTCCAGTTGCATTCTGTCTATACTGGGCTGTGGTCACGAAGCAGCAAGAAATTCACCTGTAACTACACAAACCAAAAGCTGAATGGATGTTTATAATGTGACGACTGGTTTATACAGGAAAATCTTGGAACCCCTGCAGGCGGTTTGGAAAAACATAAGAGCAGGGCCTGTGGCTGAAACTCATGAATGAGTTCCTCATTGAATACTGCCTGGTGACAAGAAGAAAATGCAGCATACATGGCACATGTTCTGCAACTGAGAGCAGTGAAAATGGTAGCAGCAGAAAACTGATAAGGCCTCAGACCAATGCTGTAAGGGCAAGAGCAAGCTTCCATCAAAGACTGTTGTCTGAAATGCTTTATAACCAGCTCTTGCAGAGCAGGGTCAGCAACCATGACAACCATTGTAATGATTTAAAAAGCTATAGAAATCTCAGAAAAGATCTTTAAGGAGTGTATTTATGCAGAATCTCTGACTTCAGGAGAATTCAGTTTGCTAAAATATTTAAGGAAAGCTGCTTAATTTGGATAATCTCATCCCTCACAGCCTGTTTAATCTGAGATCCCTGACACAGAGGCACCCTTGGCAGACCTGTAGCTTCAGAAGCCTCTCTAGCAGCTGGTACTACCAGAGTCTTGGCTTCGGTGAGGAATCCTTGCTGGCAAACACTGACTGGAGCTCTATCCAGGTAGGAAAAAAAAATATGGCTTTGTAATCTTGGACAATTCCAGGCTGTGTCTTTCTCCACTCAGCCTCCACACAGCCTGCTTCTCACTTGGCCCTGCTTTTGCAGATTTCTAAAAATGATTTTAAGCGGAGCTCTCACTGAATCGTAACTGAGAGACTCATTCCAGGACTCTTCCAAGAATTCTGGTAGTAGCTCCAAAATCGCTTTCCTTGATAATTTCTCTTTTTAATATCCCTGTTTTATCAATTTCTTTTGCATTCCCTTAATTTCTATATTCTTTTTAGCTTCCTTTTTTGCCATCTCCATGTCTTATGTTTTTCAGTACTGTGTTCAAGTGAACAACATTGACCACAGAGGCCTTATCCTCCCATGGGGAAATAGAGGAATTGCAAAGAGACTGTTCTGGTTCATCTCTATTTTATTTTTGTTTTGTTTTTCATTCCCTCACCTATCATTCATTCCTACTCCTCTCCTTCTTTTCTCTAGTTCTACTCATCCTCTTTCTTACTCCTTGTTTTCTGTTTTTGTGACAGATTTCCTGACAGAGTAACTTGCTGCAGGTCAGTGGAAATTCAGAGAATTGTTTTTTCTATGTTCACTTTGCTCAACACAAGTTAATGTAGCATTGTGGTTGTGATGATCTTGCCAAGCTTGAAAATGACATTTCAATTCTAAATCATAGCCATTTATAACTTTCTTAAAAAATATTACCTTTGGGGCTCAAATTTTTCATGCTCAGTCCCAGTCCAAGGCTCAATTGGTTTTAGAAACTTTCATAAAAATCAATCCAGCTGTTTGTATTTTTTTCAAAGTTATCCAATCAAGAGGAGGGAAAAAGTGATTTTCACCACTTAAGGTATTTTTCATATGCTTTTCATCCCCAGTAACTCAAAACAACTTTGTTTTGAAACATCACCCTTGAAAATGAATGTACTCCTGAATGATGCATTGCCTTGTTTGAAGAAATTTGGTTTGGAAATTACATACTTACAAATATTAGAACATTGTGTGCTGAGCATGCACAAAACATTATTTCCCTTCTTTGATTTAGACCTCTACCCAATAGTGATTAATGTTCCCAGGCATGAATATTTGTTTGTGCACTCATGAAAAATAGAGATGGAAAAGATCTATTGCATCATCTAGTTCATCTTAGCTCCAAAGGCTTGGTACCTGCACTCTCTATTTGTACAAGTGACAGAAGCTGAGAGTCACAGAAAGGTTTTTTCTTGAAAGTTTTCTGCAGAGCTTTAGTGGAACAGGGTCAGTAATTTTAACTCTGAAGCACCTTTCTTTGTTTGTACCTTGGCTTTGCCATCTAAAACATTTTCTAGAATTTCCTCATACGAATTTCAGGAAATGGTAAAATACACACTCAGCAGGTTGAACTATTGCCACGTCCAGCCCCAGGTAATCAGACTTCCTTCACCTGCTTTCTAATTTTGGACAAGCTGAAGATCTTGTCAGGAAGTTTCCCTTGCTGTGCCTCTTGCATTGTCAAAATCTAAGTCACCCTAAACAGTACCCGTCTCTCTTTATTATTTGTTTCTTACTACAAATACTTATAACCTATTATTCCATTGACCATTAATTTTTGTTTAGACAATCTAGTTGTGCCTAGCTTCCTTTATCTTCCTCTGTAAGTCAGTTCATCTAGTCATTCACTTACCTAACATGACCCTTGGCTCTCATTGCTCTCATCTCTAGCTCTCCTATTATCTAAGCATATCTTCTTTCTACTGCTTTTATTTGCACTTCTTCATGTTTGTCAATAGGTTTTATACTTTAATAGCAGTGCCTGTGACAGAAAGCAGTTCTCAATGGTACTTAACAGCATCCCATGGCAGGTCTACTCTAAAGAAACATTTTTGGCTGGTTAGGAAACAGTAAATATTTTTCCTGTAAAAAAAAAATCGAAATTAAACAAGAAATAATCCACAAAATGTTTAATGTCACTGAAAAATATTTTGAACTGGAACATTTAAGACTGTCAGAGATGTTTTTAGGGCAGACTAGCTAATACACTTATATAATAGAATTTTAAAAGTAGATTTGTATCTGCGCAGGAAAAAGAAAGAGGATATTTACAATTGTGTTAGCATACCACAGTTAGTCCATCATTCCTCAGAAGAATTACTGGGACCAAATGACACGTTTGAAGGAAAATAACAAGAGAGACCAAATATTTCTTCTTAACTCCCTGACATGTTACTTCAGAAAAGTTTATGCAATTTAAAAAAACAGCACAGATTTTCAAAACAACTGTTTGTTTTAGGGATCTCCATTTTCTGAAACACTGAGCTGAAACCTCATTTTTAGGAAGAACTAAGTAGTGCAACTTTGAAAAATGGACTTTTTTAGTTGTCCCAGATTGGAGGTTGCAAGAGGACATTCCCAGAACCAACATTTCTTTTTGAATACATGTTCTAAACTGTATCACTGGGGCACAGGCAGTAGCATAGCAAGGACAACAAAACAAAAAACATACCCTTGTATTTGTCTATTTGAAAAATGTTACATTTGTTTAAAAAAATTCATATGTTTTAATGGAATAAAATGAAAATTCGGCTGCAATTGGCAGATTTGAATAAGTTATTTTACTCTGATTTATTTATGCAACACCCAATAAACTGTTCAACATATAATTGCTTATGAGGCTTCTGTGTACAAAACCCAATTTTCACATTTCTTCCCAAAATGAACAGAAAGTGGAAATTTCCTTCTCTAGAGAATTTTAAATAATCTCAAAGCCAGAATATACTATTGAAAGTATAAGTTGTCAGACTATGGACTTTTTACAATTATATGGTTTCTAAAATGTAACCTGACGATGTTCCTTTAATCCTTTTACATCTTGTTCTCTCTTTCTTGGCTAATTAGAATGATTGGCTCTTGTCATTTTTATAAAATCCTACATACAGTAAAGTACATCATCATTCCATACCATGATTTATCTGTAATTATCTTGACTCATTGGTAAATACATAAAGCTGTTAAAAACTCACTCAGACACATATATGGTGTGTATATGCTCTTAATCTGTGTCTACAGAAATAGTAATAAACTAATGCACTATAGTGGGTGAAAATTTTCTCTAAAGTCATTTTTGCAGGACAAAGACATGAAGCAGAGGAATTTCCATGAAACAATGTCCCATGTTCTTCAAATTGTTATATTGAGATTTTAAAAGCAAGACACACCTCAAATGTTCTTTTTTATTATTATTATCTTTTTGATGTGTAATTTTTTTTATTTTTTTTTTCTTTTCTGTTGTGGTACCTTGAAATTGTATCATCTGGGGCCTACTGCAATTGTATGATTTTCATGCTGGATCTCTTTCTGGACAAAATAAGAGATTGGAGTGAGGACATTTAAAATCTCTTCACTCTTGGCCAAAATCAATGCAGTCAGCAGTGGTAGGTAGCAAGGTGGAATGGATGCTGTTTGTTTTCAGAAATCTCACTGTTACATTTTTCCTCAAAACAAAAAGATAGTAGCCTTTTGTGGGTAGGATACACTTAACAGGAAATACTAGAGGCTGATGCTCCAACATGGGGGTTTGGTAGGCCAGGCACGCCAAGATAAAAACGGTCCTTTACTGTGCTTACGTCGTGACAAACTTTTTTGATGACTGCAGTTAACTTTCTGCAGTTAACTTTCAGCAGCATGAGGCATGTGGAACAATTGCAGAAGGTAAGCCAACTCATGGTAAAGAAGTTTAAATGGAGGATTTTTTTTCTTTCTATACATATTCATCAACTTCTCAAAGGACTGATTCATAGATATCAGTTCTCAGAGATCCTTTCAAGAGAAACGGGACTTAAAATGATTGCGTTTGTGTTGCATGCAAATGATTGCAACCTTGTTTTGCAGGGTTTTTTTTTTCTGGAAGATTCCCTAATTCATTTTTTTCAGAGTCCACCTACATGCTGGCAGGGATATTGACCTTGTGGTCAAAGTAATAATCCTCAGCTGCCACTACCACAGTTATTGCTCTCTCACGTATTTATATCACAGCTGCTGAAGCTTCAGGATATTACTGCAGTATCAATAATAAATATTAATATTTCTATAGCAATCAATTGCTCTTAATTACTTTCACCACAGGAGCCAAGGGAAAGGGGAGCCAGGCTCTGAAGATGAGAGATCCTTATTCAGTGCCTTATTTCTGAAGGAGAGAAGCAATGCAGAGAGAACTGGAAATCTGCCAACAAAAGGAGACACCTGAAAGAGGAAAAGATAAATATTTAGCCACTGAGATTTGTTAAAGTACAAAACATCATCTATAATTCAGATTCAAAATTACTATATTTAAATATTGTCACAGCTGTACTACAAATAGGCCTCCTATGCTGGCAAATTACAAGGTAAGTGTGAGACACGTACCTAAGTCTGAACTTATTTCCTCTCCCCTGAAAGTGGGGCTGTCATTGGAACACCCTTTCGGACTGTTACTATATTTGTACTTTTTTCATGCTACAGTTAGATCTTTATTACAACTACAAGGCTGAACAGTGGAAAAACTGGAAAAAAAGAATACTCCAGAATGAGTCCTCCACTGGAGACCTTGATTTTGTGCAAAAGGGTTGAGCATTGAGCATCCTGTGACTAGAAGAAAAGTGACAGACAAGCTGCCCTGGCCCCCCAGCACTGCACAGCACATGTTTTCGGAGGCTTTGGCAAGGAGAGTTTCACACCAACCATGCCTGTAGCTTTCAAAACTACCCAGCCTGTCCTCAGCACCCACACCTACAAATTTTTAAAGACCTTTGTTGCTGCAATAGGACTTGTGAGTAACAGTCTGAGGGGAAGTTTGACCCCTATGAATAACACAGGGAAAAAGAATGGGAAGAGATGGAATGGGACTTCTCATCCTCTGGTTTCCTAAAAAGACTCAGTGACCTGTCACCTGGTTGTTCATCGAGAGTTTAGACAGGACTTTTGCCCTCAGACAGGAGTAAAGAGGGACATTCAATGACACAGGAAAGCTAGCCCATCTGGAATGAACAAGGAAATGATCCTCTAGAGAGAAGTGAGGTCCAGAGAGGATTTTAAAAGAATCTTAAGTCCCATAAAGGATTTTATCATAGGGTATTTATTTTTTACATAAAACAGAGCAAATAATTTCGCAATATTGACAAAGCCCCCTCTTCTCTGTCTTTCATTGTTCTTCTTATTATTCTTGTTCAGCAATCACAGAGCATGCTCTTCCCTTTTTTTTTTTTTTTTTCCCTTCTTAGGGAATGAAATAACCCACTTTTCAAGTATGTGGTGAGAGGAATAGGGACAAACTGATTTTAATTGCTTCCAAAAGAGTCTTCACTATGTCAGTAATTTCCTTATCCAGCAGTGGTTCAGCAGTCCTCACAGTCTCTGCCACCACAGGAAGTATAATTTCCATTGTATCGCTGTACTAGCAGTGTGGGATATATCACAGAAGAACATCTTTGCTCCAGGCCATAAAAAAAGAGGTCTCTAGGCATGTCCTATGAAGGTGTGTACACAGAATTAAAGCCACTCCCAAAGGCTGCAAAGCTTAGCTATGTTTCTTGAAAGCCTGAAAATGTTTGTACCTGGAGCTTCAACTATCAGTAGAGATAAAGGGCATCTATGAAAAAGTCTAGGGTTTTACAGCCTATGTTTGGCCACTGGAGAGAAAAAGTCTGATGAGGGATGCAAAAAGCACCAGGAATGTGCTGGAAGTTCTTAGGAGGTACAGAAAAGTTTCAGCTTGCATTCTGGATACGATGCAGTGTTTATGTGAAAGGAAAGATTGTTTTTATAAGCACTGCAGTGTGGAGAGGTGAGTAAATTCAGAGTTGGCTGGGAAACAAAACTTAGTGTGGTATTTATCAGAGATTGGCAATCATATAAAGGTGAAATATCACCATAGAGAGAGCTTTTGCTTCTCTATCATAATCTTCAAGAATCTTTCAATCACTGTGGCTGGTTCAGATGATTGTCCTTGCTCAGTCTTTACCAGATAAGAAATACCAGTGAGAATACTTGAAAGTTGAATGGGGAGTAGGGGAATATGGAGGATTCTTACAGGAGGCTATGAAAAATTAAAAAGAAATTGAGCTATTGTTTCTCACCTGCGTGTCAAGATAAAGTTTCCAAAAACTACAGCTTCTTTACAGCACTTTGACAAATGTTGGAAAGCATTAAAGCTACATGTTGACTCTTGAGCTTGCTGGGAGCACAGCACTGGGTTTCTTGCCTTGGGGCCTGGCTGGTGGCTGGATGGTTTTGGCACGTTTGCAGAAGTCCCAGCATCTCTGGGCTCCTCCTGGCTGGCACTTCATCAGCTCAACTCAAAAGTTTTGTTTGATTATCATTAAGTGTTTGGTTATTAAAAACTGTCAGCCTGGCAGCCTACAAATATAATGTATAATTAAATGTATCCCATCCTCTATTTCCAGAACGTTGTTACAATAATGTCAAGCTACGATAATCTCAAGAAAGGAGGTGGGAAACAGGAGTAGTCAGACACGTAGGATGTTTCTGCACCTCCAACATGTTTGTTAATTTGGGAGATTACAGCTTTGCAGCCCAGGCTGCCACACTGCAGCACCCACCCCAAGAAAAGGGGCAATGAAAGTGGGACCAAATAAAAAACAAGTGTTGAGGTTTGTGTGGGAGCAGGTGGAGAGTAGGAGGAAAGAGTGCAGGCTTCTCACTTTTCTTTCTGTGGGGCCTGTCATTCTTACTGACCTTAATTCCTCCTCTTTGTAATGCTAGTGTAGATGTGGAAACAGGCTTCCTTAAGGAAGCTGGAGGATTCCTCACAGCACATCTCAGTGGGGTACATGCCCCCGCTCACATGGTATAACATCCATCCCATGGTAGGGTGGTCTTCCTTTCCCCTTGATCACACAGATCCCATCAGCAGGACCCCTGGTAGAGGTCAAGTGGTGTTGGGCCTCACCTGCCTGCAGATACTTTCTCAAAGTCACCATCCTGTTGGAGCTGCTGGCAAGCCTGGGAATGCAGCCTGGGCTCCCTGGGCTAAAAAATCCTATCCAAAAGCTGAGACAAGCCAATTTTTCCTTTGCTCCCTTTAAAAGCTGAGTTTCACTGTTTGCTGACATGGAGTCCACATGTACCACAAAGGAATGTCAGAGAGAGAGACAGCAGTAAGGAAAACATAGCAGCATCCTGACCACATTGTAGGAAAACAGCTTTTTATCATGTACTGAGTTGCTAGCAGTTCACATGTGAGATATTTGGCTACAACTGTCTCTAGTCCCTGGAAAATGTGGTGCCTGGCTCTGCCCTCAGACTTCCCCACCTTTCCTTCTGTAATTACACCATCTTTATTCGTGGTAGGTAGTTGATGTTCACTGAAGTTTGCTCAGCCTTCCCCTGTTACAGCTCAGAGAGGCTGGGTCATAAACACCTCCTCCTCCTCCGAGCTGTCAGCCAGCCTCTTGAGAGGTACCTATTTCATTGAATCAGTGGTCTACAGCACCCATGAAAAGAGTCTTTGACACAAAATAAAAGCCTTCTCTGCCCCTTCTCAGTCCCTCTGTCCATATTTCACCCTTCTGTCCAGTCCTACGACCTTATCACACTGGAATTCTTAGGCAGTTGTGGTGGCTACCACTGAGTCACTTGAAGGGGTGGGTGAAAAAAAATTTAAGGCACACAAAACTTCTCTCCCAGTTGCTCTTGTCTACAGTTATCACTGAGCAAGTTTTTTTAATGTGGGAGCTTTGTGTATGGAATTATGCAGCTGGCTTGGCATTTCTGTGTAGCCTCTAACTTGTGTGTGCCTGGCCCTGTATCTCTTGTTTAGGTCTTTGACCTGTCACCCTGCCTGGCTCATAGAAGTGCAAAAGTGACACAATTTTTCTACAACAGTGAGCTGTGGGACTTGCACTAAAATGGAAAGTGGTGTTTCTAGCCTCTGTTCCATTTAAACTCCAGTTTGCAGCTCCAGGATGTTCAAATGTCACATCTGCGCTCCCTGCTATGAGTGGTCTTTGCACTTGCAAGCCTTTTTTTTTTTTTTTTTTTTTTTTTTTTTAACTGGATGTGGGGATTTGTCTCCTCTGGAAACCTGTAAATTCAGCTTTTCTTTCCCAAACATAACAATGTCCTGCCTCCCTGCCTCAGAGCAACAATCCTGACTTGCAACCACTCCCAAGCAGGACTCTGATCAGGCAATACCTATCTTGCAGGGCTAAGAGGTACTGAACTGACATGAGAGCTTTACACTGGCCTTCTGAGGAGGAAACTTACAGAGGCAATAACAACACCATAAATGATGTTATATAAGAATGCATGGAGGATTTTTTCCTGGTTTTGTACTGGAGTTGCTCATGGAAGAAAAACCACAAAGTCATACAGGACTTCCAAAAAGGAAGATTAGAAAGCACCAATGAGCCATGCAGCGGACTCCTTTGTATGTGATATGATTAAATGCTTATTTACAGCCTTTTATTTTTTTTTAAAAACCATCATTGTTTTGGACTCCTTCCACTCTATTTAATATATTATTATTTCATTATATACTTTATTAAGCTTTGACAGCCTTTGAGTTTTATTACACTTCTATATCTTCGCCTCTTCTGAGCACCTTAATTGCATCAGGCCCTTTGAACAAATCTATTATTGTTGCATAGCAGAGGAGTGACATCTCTGGATATTTATAAAGTCTCTTTGTATAAATGATTTGGAAGCAACATGTGGCTTTAGAAATTATATGTTGGACATTCTTTTCAGAACTGAGTGTCTAATGTGGGTAAATAGTTACTGCACAAGAGAAACCATTTAGTGCAGCCCTTTGGGTTTTTATAGAGTGCCTGCTATACCAGGAAACGTCTGAAACAATTTTACAGATCTTTTAAACCCATCACCCCTCCCTGTCTCACCTTCAAATTTTCTTCTGTAATGAACAAACCATTTTTTTTTCCTTTTTTTGCTTGTCTCACTCTCTCCAGTTACCAGTGCAGGGGCCAAGACTAGAGGAGAATTATTCCTGATCAGCAAGAGGATCTCCTTACTCTGATGAGCTAAGGACACAAGCTGTCCAGCTGAAGAGGATATGGAAACTTTTGCAGCGCTATTGAAAAGATGCATCTGGACAAGGAGTTGATTCAACACAATTTCAGTTAGGTTTCATTTGCCAGCTTTGTAACCTGTTTTGCCTTTTCTAGCAGAGCTATTTAATTTCCTTCTAAAATGCAACAGCTTTGGAAACCCCTAAGCATCTTAAGGGGTTACATTCAACTCAAACTCAATGGAGCTGACGCTCCTGAGTGCCTGTGGTGCTTCTGAAATGTTTGATGAGCAGACGCTAAGAAAACCCAGAGGAAACCACTTGACTAGTGAAATTTTAAATTTTTCCCATATGTCAACAGCTCTTGCAATGGGGAATATAAAACTCTACATTCAGTCTTAGAATTGCCAGGCAGTATGGAATAAACCCTTCCCTCCACCCGTTGACCGCCCTTATGCTAATACATCCCAATACATGGTTGAGTGTCTTTACTAAAAGGACACAGGGCTGAGTTCTGTTCCGTTCTTGCTGACCAGGACCTCTCAGTCTTTTTGTGCAAAGCTGCTTTCCAGCCAGTCAGTCCCTGGCCTGCACTATTCATGGCATTATTCCACCCCTGATGGGGGACTTGGCATTTGCCTCTCTAGAACTTCATAGCTCTGTCAATCCGTTTTCACAGCCTGTCTAGGTCCCTCTGAATGGCAGTCATACCCTCTGGCATGACATCTGCTCCCCGTGGTTTGGTGTCAACTTCAGCCTTGCCAGTAGTGAGCTCTATCTCATCCCCCTGGTTGCTAACAATCATAATAAATTATATGCTCCCACTATTAGTTCCTGAGAGATGCCACTAGTAAGAGTCAGTCAGCTGGACTTGTTACTGCAGATTGCCACTGTCAGAGCCTAGCCAGTTTTCCACCCTCTCACCAACTGTTTACCCAGTCCATAGTTCTCCAGTTTGGGCATGGAGAATCCATAGCCTCTCTGGTCCTCTGTTCCAGTGCTTAACCACAGAGAAGATTGTTTTCCTTATATCCACTCAGATTTACTTTTGCTAAGACTTTTGATCATTGATTTTTTGTTTTGGCTGTGCACTTCACAGATGGGCTCCATCTTCCCTATAAATCCACTTTCAGCTGTAAGAGACAGAAATTAAATCCCTTTCCACTGCCCCTTCTTCAGCATAAAGAAACCCAGATACATCTATCTTTCCTCACACAGCATGTTCTCCACCCATCTAGTCATCTTCATAACACTCTGGTAAACTTTCTCTAGTTTTCACTCTCTCTCCAGCAAGAGGGGATCCAGAAACAGACACAGTGTTCTGGATGCAGACCAGGACTGCTAAGCAAAAGGATGGTGAATGCTTCTCTCAACCTCCTGGCTATACCCAAAGCAGTCTCTACCCTAAAGCAGAAGAGGCAATGAGAAGGCTCTGCAGGAGATGGGGATTATGATGTCCTGGAGTTCCAATCTCCCCATTACCTCACTTGTAGAGCTGGCTGATGGGTACCACAGCTTTCATTTGGATAATGTGGGCATTTTTCATTTCTACAGAAACCAGGGCACAGAGGTAAGGATGTGTGTATGCCCCTAGCCTTCCCCCTGTGGGGTGTTTGGAAGCATCTGGGGCTGGATACTCAAAAAGAGTTCCTGGGTCTTGCAGGTTATGCTGTAGTCTAGAAGACAGCTCAGACTGGAAACTGGCAATCCCTATCCTGTATAAATCCATGTCCTGTATGGCTGAGGAAACAGAGGGCTTAGAGTCTTGTTTTGACATGTGCAGCCCATGCTTGTGGGAGTTATATGGTAGTTGTAAATTTGAGTCAGTTGTGTATGACAAATCTTATCTGTATATTGTGGTTTTGCTTGTGAACAAAACAGCCCCAGTGGGGCCCAGATCAGATTTGTATGGGAAGCATAGTCAAAACCAGGCATTTTTTCCTTTGGGAAAATATGTGTGCTTTGAGCAGACATCTGTGGGAAAGATAAACAAGTAGAATTGTGATCCATTGGGTGCAAAGATAAGAGCTAATTAATTGTACTGGTTTTGCCTGGATAGAGTTAATTTTGTAGTAGCTTGTGTGGTGCTGTCTTTGGGATTTGTGATGAAAACAGTATTGATAACACACCAATGTTTTAGCTATGCTGAACAGTGCTTACACAGCATCAAGGCTATTTCTGCTTCTCAGATTGCCCTGCCAGTGAGGATGCTGGGACTGCACAAGAAGGTGGGAAGGGAAAGAACTGCGACAGCTGACTCTAGCTGAAAGAAATGGAGATCTGATAACATATGACATTGTGCTCAGCAATAAAAGCTGGGAGGAAAAGAAGAAAGGGGGAATGTTTGAGTGATAGCAGGGCCAGAAGTTGGACTTCAGTGATCCTTGTGGGTCCTTCCAACTCAGGATATTCTATGATTCTGTGATTCTATGCTTTGTTTTCCCAAGTCACTGCTACATGTGATGGAGCCCTGCTTTCACGGGGGTGGCTTAACAGCAGCCTGCTGATGGGAAGTGGTGAACAAATCCCAAAAAGCAGATTTTGCTTTGGTTGCATGTGCAGCTTACCCACGACTTTTCACACTCTTATCCTTCCAATTATCTTCCCCATCCCACTGAGAAGCATGAGTGGGGCTGTGGGGCTTAGTTGCTTACTGGAGTTGAAACACAGCATAAATATTTGCGATCAGTTCCATGGACAGCATGCTAAAGAGCGGTGAAAGATGACCCTGAGATGAGCTCAGTTGGTTAGAGCATGGTGCTAATAACACCAGGCTTGTGGGTCTGATCCCTGTATGGGCCATTCACTTGGGAGTTGGACTTGATGATCCTTGTGGGTCCCTTCCAACTCAGAATATTCTGTGAAAAGATACTTAGTCTTTTTTCTTGCCTGAGTTAAATAGTTGAGAGTTCACTTTTCAGTCTTTGGGATAATTCTAGGAACACTTTCATTTTAAAAGGACTGGTTAATAGCTGTGAAAGAAGGGCTGCTGCTGAACTTGCACATTCCTGAAGAAAGGCATGAAAAACAGAAGCTGAACTGTAGCAATAAACATCAGCCCAGGAATCATGATGTTTCTTCACCTATATATCGAATAGTCCCTTCAAGGAACTGGCCATGCCTGGTTTATCACTCTTAGACTGGTATTCATACATATTTCTACAAATAGAATTAAGATGAGGATTTTTCTGTTGAGTGCTTTTCTTCAGCTTATTTCTGTTTGGTTTTCCTTATGTATTCTATGTAATCCCACATTGATACCTTAATAAAATATTCTTCTCATACAGAAGATTTATCATTGTTTTTAATTAAAAAATCATCAGCCAGCATTTGACAGGTCATTTTCAGCCTCATTACAAATGTCTTCTTGATTAAATTTCAGGTATATTCAATATCCTGTAAATCAGGGAAGAATGTTTTCTCTTTTCTACCATTCTATAATAAACATGACAGATATGATGTCTGCCAATAGTATGCGTTTAGCATAACATACAATAATGTTATTGGGGAGTTGAAACCTCCCTCCCTGAATCCCGTAGCTTCCTTATCTGGACAACAGTTAGGAAAGTGTTGTCTGGCCCCCAAGAAGATGTCTTCTTACAGAGAAAGAAAAATAAAAGTCTGTGGTCTTCTCAGGAATGGGCCTTCAGACTTGGAGAGAAGGAAGAAGAAAAAGTAGTAGAAATCAAATCTGAGCAGAAGAACTCAGTATTGCATACTACGTGAGAGGAGTGTCAGAGTAGAATCCAAATAGATTAAAAAAGGGGGGAGAGGTGTGTTGGGGGCATGTTAGAGACAAAAAAACAGGACAAAAGGAGTATCTGGAGAGTGTAACAAGCACGCAGTTTTGCATGTCAACAAATGCAAAATTATGTATTCAGAAAGTAAAAAAGGAAAATCAAGACCTGATGGCAGGAAGGATAAAACTCACTAATGGACCTCACAGAATATGCCTAAACTCCTTGCCAAGCAGGGCTTAAAAAAACCCAAAAACCAAACAAATGAAAAACCCCAAACAAACCAAAAAACAAGCAAACAAACCACACACACACACAAAACCCCCACAAATCTCTTTTCTTCTCTTTTGCATGCCTACGGCTGGTTATTTCTGACAGAACCTTTCCATGCTGATATCTCCTGTTTCTCTTTTCTTAATAAATCAAATTTCAGTTAGACTGGCTGGGTGACGTGGATTGTGTCTTAAGGTAGTTCAAAGATGCCCTGCATTCTGGTTGTCACTAGAAAGAAACACTTTCCTGGGTCTTCTCCCATGCCCTTAATTGGCTGATGATGCCCAGGAAAGAGCCAAGGACAAATACCAAGTAGAAGGTTTGCAGGTGACAGTAACTACCATAAACAGTTGCTCTTCAGTCTATATTTTAACCTATTTTAGGTCTTATAGAACAATCTGAGGTATCTTAGAACCTGTCTGTTGCTCACTTTGATAGTTCTCTTGGTATGGTCTAGTCTGGAGTGACTTCTGAAATATTAATAGTCCTATATAACTGCATTCAGGTGATGTTCCAATGTGTTTACCACCACCAGGCTAACATTCTCCACCCTTTTTACAGTGCCTAGTACAATTTCTAAGTGGTGAATATTTTAAATAAGGTTGAACCACACTGGCACTGATGTTACTTTTGCTGATGGCCAACAAAAAGCAATGTACAAGCTGAAAAACACAGAATTGATTTCACATTTGTTTGCAGCAGCACGACATAAAATTGCAGTGGATTGGAAACAAAAGGAGGTTCTATGTATAGAAGAAAGAAGCTGAAAGAATCTTTGGAAGTGATGATAATGGAAAAGTTAACTAATGTCAGAAGTGATTACACAGAGGCTTCTGTGCACTGTAGCTGCCTTTCTACAACTTTATTTAGCACAATCCAGCAATATCCACTGCCTGATGCCCCCAGCTGCCACAGCATACTTTCATACTTCTACAAATTCTGGTTAATACAACATTACTCTGGCCTGCTGCTTAAAGGACATATATCAAAAAGATGGCTTAATTTTCAAAAGGCTCTGATGTAGAATATGGAAATAGTGCTGCATGTAAGCTCACTACTAGTACTATGTCCAGTGCATTTTGTTTGAACGTGCTTTAATCCAACAGCTTTTATTCCTGATCTGTGCTACAGTTACATTTTTCCTTTGATCAAAATGAAAGTAATGAGAAAGGAAAAGCACAGACTCAGTAGAAAAATTAATTCATATTTTTATTGGGACACATGATTATTAAACACATACTACTCTGTATTGAACCGGAATTTTAAACTACACTGCAAATAGGGTTAAATTGGTAGGGTTATATTTAATTTTTTACACTCCTCCGTCTCTTGCCTGTCTGACTCATTATCCTCCTTTAATTTCCCCAGCAAGATAAAATGGAATACCAGAGGTAGGTAAACATCTTAGTTTTCAAATGGCAAAAACTGAACTGTGTGCATGAAAGTCTAATCAACAGAGCTGAGCAGAAATTTTGTGATCCAATGTTTTCTCATTAGAAAATGCAGATTTGAATGCCATCTGATGGGACAGAGGGAAACACAGGGGGGAAAAAGGCATTTCCATAATGTAAAAAAATTCTGTTTAAAAAATACTTAAGCAGCAACATTCCAATGCTTCATTTTAAATTTGTTTATTATTTTGGTTAGACATTTAAGCTGTGATAATGATAAAATGGCTCTACACCATTAAATTATTATACTTTAAACATTGATTATAAGCTCACTATATTAAGTTTAATATCATATAATCACAGATCACTTTGGGTTGGAAGAGACCTCACAGATCATCTTGTTCCAACTCCCCTGCCATGGACAGGGAACCTTCCACTAGACCAGGTTTCTCAAAGCCCCATCCAACCTGGCCTTGAACATTTCCAGGGATGGGACATCCACAGCTTCTCTGGGCAACCTTTTTCAGTGCCTCACTAATCTCCCAGTGAATAATTTTTACCCCTTGTTCCCTCCCCTCCCCAGCCCTCCTCTAGGTCTCCTTTACGTGCTGAAAGGTGCTATAAGGTCTCCCCGGAGCCTTCTCTTCTTCAGGCTGAACAGCCCCAACTCTGTCAGTCTGTCTTCACAGGAGAGGAGCTCCAGCCCTCTGATCACGTTAGTGGCCTCCTCTGGACTTGTTCCAACAGGTGCATCTTATGCTGGGAGCCCCTGACCTTGACACTGTAGGTGGGTTCTCACAGGAGCAGACCATAATATTCAGCATCAAAAATGAAAACTTCTGATGATGTCAAGAAAATCTTTGACTAAACAAAAATAAAAGCCCTGAATTTGTTTTACATAGCACTTCAAATGTTGTTTGTGTTCCTTAATTTTAAATAAACAAACAAAAAACACACAAAAAAATGTGAAATATTTTGTGGCACATTCAGTTTCATTCCTGCCCAGCATTTTTTATCAGTGAAATTTACCAAGAGCTTCTTGAAACAAAATAAAGTCGTTGGAATTACTGGTGGATTAAACAGGATTTATTTTTCTTTACTTGCACAAATATCATGTGGTCTTGATGAAAATTTTAATCTTAAGGATTCAAACTTAATCTGAACTATGTAGGATGGAGTTCATATTTTAAAATTTTATTTCTACTAGAAAACTATCTGTCTGTGGAAATTAGATGAAATGGCAGGCAGTAGACCCTGGCTGGCTGCAGTCAGAAACGTGAGCTCTCTGCGGAAGGGTAGTGGGTTGCTTTTATCTCAGTCTTTCTTGAAACCCTGGGGTCAGTTTGGGGTACTGTGCAGGCTCAGTAGCACAAACATACACTGCTGCTGGCCTGGGTGCTGAGGACAAGGCTGGCAAGAACCAGCTGCTGCACAGCTGGCCAGACACATCCTCCCACAGAGCTGCCTTAGCTCAGGGTGAATTTGGGAGCATTGAGAGTAATGGCAAAGAAGAAGACAGGAAGAATGCAATTTTCTACCTGAAGATGTCCTAGGTTAGTATAATTAGATGGATCTTAACTAAGCCTGAGGCTGATGTACACTAACATGATGCTAATACACTATGCTTCCTGGGTCAGGATGTGCACAGATGATAGTAAGAAGACCCCAAAATGTAAACTTCAGTCTGTAGTACTGTAACAGACAAAATAAAACATCACATTAGGCTGCCACACAAAGTACTCTGTTTTGGACCAGGTTGATTGAATTGAATTAAACTAAGCTAACCTGTGTTTTGAAAACAATTCATGATTTCGCACACTGTGATTTGCCTCTTAAAGAAAAAAGAAATTAATCTATATTTTGAGAACATAGTGTGGGCTTTGCTGAGATAATTCTGTGCACCGACTGTGAATTTTTGAAAACCATTAATAGGAATTCAGAAGCCTTAGAGCTTTTTGCATTGAACTCCATCTGACATTAGCACTTGGACAAGATCTTTTGAACTCTCCCAGTAGCAAGGGAGGCCTTGGTCTCAAGGAGACCTGCATGGATAGAATCTGGAAGAGTAATATTTTTAACCTTAGGGTACCAGAGATGGACCTAATAATACTGGTATTCATGCTAGGCTCAGACCTTAAATCACACTGTTCAGTTGATATATAAGGCCAGATTCTTCAGTGTCCTCTCTCTGCTTTGAGCTGCTACTGTAAGGCATCAAGCCATAAGCTGAAATTGTCTGACTGGTTAAACCAAATTTAAAGCTGTTTTTCTGCTGCCAGAAAGACACAGATATCTGAACCATGATTTACAAATACTGAGAGAAGAATATCACAAACATTATCAGCCTTTAATGATGATGGAACTGGTGAGCTCTCATAAGCATGTTCCTAAGGGACATACAGAAACAAAGAGGTTCAGGTCCACTGGTTACCTCTCTATAGACTGGGGATCTTATGTACATAAAATATCTGGCAAGGGTATGGTGCCCTGATGTGTGTTGTTCACTACAATGAGTAAAACCTGGAGCTGGTGAGTGGGGGCAAAATATTTAGCTCTTCCTTATTTTCATGGCATATTCTAAGGGAAACTGGTCTGCATTTTCAGAGCTATCCTGCATATTAAAAGACTTCTAACCAAGATCCCAAATCAATATCAGCTCTTGAAGATATTTTTCCTGGGCAAGTAACTGAATCTTGTCCAAAATATCAGCAACACCAGAGATTGTCCATCTGGGTTATACCTGGCTGGGTTATACCTGTCAACTTCCTTTTACTCTGATAGAGAATACACTTATCTTGTCCTTCTGTTTACCTCTTTCTTTGAGAAAAGTCATGTTCCTGGTGTTGCTTTAGAGTCTATTTTAAACTGTAGATGAGGTCATAATGTTGGGCCATAAGTCTTAGTAATGCTTTTCAGCCAAGCACTTCCATCTCTCACCATGACAGACCCTCTCTTGCGAAACTGCTGGGCTTTTGTCCACTATGACATACTTCGAATTCTGGGGGAAATCTACAGGATAAGTATACATTTGAGAGACTGGCACTTTAATCAGCTAACTGAGCCAGACTCTGTTGTGCCTGGCATTTCCTAAGGCTGTTAAATGGACCGGTTGCACTTTTCTCCCCTTAACCCTGCAACAAAGGTTACACCATGCTGTGCTTTCACAGCCTTGGGGAGCTTTGGTAGTCTATTGCAAATGAAATATAGGTTCAGCAAGTTAAAAGTATCCTGAATGCAATATGCATTGCCTCTATTAGATAGCTTCAGAGCGGCAGAAGATGATGAAAGTTGATCTCTATTGGATGGGTCTTCCAAACATATGGAACCTCTTGTTGGGGAGACAAGTCTTTGAGATTTGGAATGCTGCAAAGTAGAGCGCTTCAGAGATGTCCTTTCTGTTAACACTGCCCACTGAAATCTTACAAACACTGTTTGTCCTTGCATTCCCTTTCCTGGTGCACAGCTTTAAGGATATACTCCATTCCTTTGATTTTAAAACAGCAGAAATGGCAAAAAATGTCCAAGAGGCACAGTCAAGTCTCCTAATCAACTGAGCACAAAAGTAAAGAAATAAACGCATCCTGAGATAGATGTGTCTTCTCAGCATGTCTCAAATAAGTCATCTGCTTCATTTGTAAGATCTGCCTGTGAGTTTTGAGATGAACTCTCTGGTACTTGTAAAATGGGTCAATCCTCTTTTTTATCTGATGCATTTTCAAGAAGAGTTTTCCATGTGTTTAAAAAACAGCATTATAGTTCTCTCCCTCTGAAGTAAGGCATCAACTTGTGGTACCAATAACACTCTGTGGAAAGAGGGTGGGGGAATAACATAACAGTTAAAGCAATTATTATAAAATACCCATGATTATAAATTGGGTCTACCTTGATGATGTCTACATCATGAATGACCTGGTGGATATTTTTTACCTGCAACATTTGCTTCAGTCCATGCAGTCTTTGTCATGAACATGGCATGTAGTGCTCTCACAGATATTTCTAGTTTCCCTTTGCAAAGCAGGGCTTTCAGGCATCCCTAATTGTATCTTATTGACAGAAAAGGCCCCCAGGAGATCAGGGCCAATTACCAAAACCAGCGTAGCTGTGCTTGTTTTGGAAAAACAGAGAGGGAGAACAATAAAGGCATGTAAAGAGAGAGAAGCTTTCCTGGCTGAAAAGTTCAATGAATTTTGAATGTTGCTGTGCAAGGGAGAAAGCAATGCAATATGGCTTGTATTTAGAAAGGAGGCTTCAATGCCAAATGTATAATGCAACATCCCCTTTTATCAGAAAATTATCTCAATGTTCTCTTTCATGTGAAAGTATTTTTACCTTCAAGTTTCCAGCTTTTTGCATCATATATACTCCTTCAAAATATTTTTTTTTTTTCTCAACGAGCTCCCAGTTCTCAAAAGACAACAACTCTGGGACATCACTGTGGAGTAAGAGTTGAGGGACTGTGAGAGCTATGCAGTAATGAATCTTAGTCATGAAAACATATGGATGTGAGACAGGCTAGACATTTTTTTGCCAGTGGCTGGAGAACACAAATGCAAAACAACTGTCCTGCTTGTCAGAATTACCACGCATGAATATCCATGAATGGATATTCATTATAAAACACTGCTATGTTCCGAGTTCCTGATCCCAGTAGGAAGGCTTGAGAAACAATGGCTTTGCTATTCTGTAACCCACTGCTCTATCAAGCAGATAGTTCGGAGATGGCTAGCAGATAGTCCTGTGGATTTAAGAAGCGAAGGTGCAAACTGGTGTATGGTGCTGTCCGGTAACGCACACTGGCACTCAGTGGTGCCAGAGAATGCACTCTGACTTTCATGGGGACATGAATGCAGATGTCATCATACTCACAAGAACACTTTCAAGTAGGACTGATGGCAAATGTTCTGTGATTCTGTAATTCTACCATATTTTTTTTCTTTTGGAAATGGTGACTGATCAAAAGCTAAAGGTTCAGAAAATGGATTAATTTAGAGTAGAGTTTATTTTTTAAAGGAGTGAGAAGCCTTCCCCTGGCTCTTTCCTGAGTTAACATTTATATTTTACTTTTTTTTTTTTCCTTTTTTTGTTTTTGCCTTTTAGTGCCTGTGATGAAAGTCAGGGCTAGAGTGAAGTAGTTTAATTTTCACTGATTATTTGCTTGCTGTGAAGTAAATACGATGCTTTTTGTTTTGTATGATATTTTTAAAGTTAAGTCATTCAGATTCAGTATGGGTATTGTTGTAAAATCAGATTTTCCAAAGTTTGTTGACAACAGAATGCTCTGACTTGGAAGAAGTATTCAGTGCTCAAGGAGCATTGCTAGTGAAGAGACCAGTAGGGAAGTAAATGCTTGTGAGTATGCAGGCTGAGCATGATGACCTAATCTAGAAGCTAGTATATCAGTCTGGTGTAGCTCCCAGGTCTCTCAGCATCCCTCTCCATGGATATTATATGGAAATAATTAAACCAAGCAGTGACTTGCAGAGGTATCTACTGGAAAAGCCATTGCAAATGAGATGTAGGCTGCTGTGACAATTTCTATTTTTTTCTCAGGAACCAAAACACCATTTGGAGCACAGTAGAGTCTCTGCTCTCCTCTCTGGCTAAAATCTCCTTGAACAGGAACAGTGGATCTGATTCAAGCTTCCATTATACCTCGTGGGATTCTCTGCAGATTTTTCCCTTTATGCCCAGTTCTGGCAAGGATCAAGAAAAATGGATGGTCACCAGAGCTCTGCTCCCTTTTAAATCTTATGTATCCTTTCTTTCTCTTTTCTAGAATCCCTCCCACTTCACACTCTGCTCTAAAACATGTATAACCATAGACTGTAATACTATATGTGCCATTGTTGTTTGAATGCTTTGTCGGGTTTTTTTGTTAGCTATTGCTCATATAATATGTACAAGAGAAACAAGATACATCATGGGTAAGGAAGGGTGTGTCATTAACTCTTCCCCTGAATCAGTAAAAGCATATCTCTGACAACAGAATAATTTTTTACGTAAGGATGGGGTGCAGTGGCCTAGAACAGTTAATCTCTGAAACAGCTCTGACAGGTCCATCATGCTGGGCACTAGTCCTCAGGCTGTTGAGACAGATTCTCAAAGAAGGTGTCATTTTGCCACACAATTATCCTTAAGGAGTGATGCTTGAAAGGTTGATGGTTCTCACTGATCTCACAGGTTAAATGAAAACAGACTGCAGGAATAAGAAAGTAGATTTGAATGATGGTCACATATGTCCTTGTGGCCAGTCTTGTTATTCCAGTATAGCTCTCAATTAGGGTGCAAAAAGCTTCAGGATTCCAGGCCTCTTCTACAAAACATTAGTAGGTGACTGTGTATAACAAGGCTGGGACCTCTGCATGATATCAGAGTGCCAACCTGCACTTACCAGTTGGCCCCATTTGAGGCAGTTTTAGTGGTGGTGGGTAGAAAGCCAGGATGATCTCAGAACAAGAAGTTTCCCTAGCAGTTCACTGTGCCTGCTGGAAACAGAGGTGTGTTATGGGTTTGCACAGCCTGCATGCTGCTTGGTCCAGTCATTGTGCAGCAGGAGAAGCCCCTTGTTTGGAAGATGAAGATAGAAAGTGAAGGACAAGCAATGGCACTACATGTCTGGCAAAAGAACTATTTTATCTTTGCAGGAAGAGCCCAGGGAGAGGTGAAGAGAGCAAGACAAATCTGATGAGCGGAGAAACTGTGAGAGCAGGCAAGGAGAATGAGAGATAGCACACAGACAGTTTGAGAAGGAGACAAGCTGCAGATAAGGAGCTGTATCTATCTAATAGATATTCTTCCCCTAATTCTAATGGAAATTCTATCTCCCAGAGCCTGTCAGTGGAAACCTAATCCACCTCAAAGGGATACGCAGCATTGCTCAAAGCAGAATTCAGACGACAACAAGGTCATTTTCATTTCATCAGCTCTAACACACAGCCTGGCACCTTCTTCTCCCCCTCTCTTCCCCTTCCTTGCACAAACTGAGAAGGAGAGGACAAGTTGAATGACAAGTAACATTTCTACAACAGACAGAATAATTCAGGGGCAGCTCTTCTCCTGCTGAGTACAGTTTAACTTTGCTTTTCTGTAGAGTAACTACTCTGTTGTTTGTTTGGGGCTTTACAAGTGACCAAGGAGTTGCACTGAACAAATAGTTGCTGGAAATGCAAAGTTTAAAGAGCTGACACGTGAACTACCTTTACTTGCCTTTTGACAACCTTTCCAGTGGAAAGCAGAGGGTGTGTTACAACCTGGTCTCAATTCAGTGCTAACCCTACTTTAAGGGTGAACCGCATGATCTTCTCAAGTACCTTCAAACTCAATAATGCAGTGATGTCCTCAGATATATGAGATAGATAGATAGATAGATAGATAGATAGATAGATAGATAGATAGATGCACATATGCATGTGGATACATGAAATATATATATATATATGAAGTTCTTTGGCTATAAAGATAGCTATATGAAGACCAAGCACATGAGCAAATAATTTCTCTGTGCCTTTATCTCCTTGCCACAGGTCATATCCTAAGAAACAATGGTGACATTTCCCAGCATGACTGATGAACTCTCAGAATCAGGAAGAAACATGTTGTAATTTATTTCATCAGTTTTGTAGGATTTAAATATTTCCCAGATTTGTTACAAGTTTATTTCTTCTAGTCTTCTTCCACAAGGCTACAGTCTTTCAAAAAAGGTGGTCAGATGCTCAACTGTGCTGCTAAAATGGACTCTTCTACACTAAGGAAATACTTACAAAGAAAAGAGTGTTTAAGCCACAGCATGTGACCAGGAGAAGCAGACAGATTCACCTCCAGTTACATCCAATGTGCAGACACGGTGGCTTATTTTCTCAAGAGACTAGAGGCTGATACTAGCTGTTGCAACACATATCCCAGGTGACTACCATAACGACCTGCAAACTTTCCTGTAACTGGTTTACAGTGTGTTCTAGGAGAACTTGCTTCTCAGTCATGGTGTCAGAGGCAAAACTGATTTCAGCCTGATACTCATATCACTGAAACTCTTCTCATTCAATAGGTTTCCCTTCTTTCCTTTCTGCCTGAGGGCCAACACTCAGCTCTGTCAGACAAGTGGTCCTTGATGATTTGTGAAATGTTTCTGCAGTAGGTCACAAACTGTATCACTGATGAAGACCAGGATTTCCAAAGCAGATAAAGCATCCTACTCTTGAGGCTGGGGTGACAAGCAAAGGCTCTGAAATTTTCCTTTTCTTCCCAGCTGATATTCAAGTCTAAATTGTTGCACCAGGTCCTTGCCTTAACTATACCGTAAGTGTGATTATATTGATCTGCAGATCTTGCTGATGCTGACCCTGCCTTGCTGATTTACCTTTTTGGTTTGGCTCCCCTTCTCTTCAAGAGCAGCCTGCTCATGCTTGACGTGGATTACACAAATTACAGAGATGACCTTATGACAAAGACTCTGACAAATACTCAAAATGTGTGTAGTCAGAATGAAGAACACTTGGTCAAGAAATTTTCAGTGAACAGGACACTATACAGCAGTTCTGCAGCTACATAGTCCTGCTGCACTCCATCAGGGTCTTGGGCTATCAGACACTGCACTCTCTCTCCCCCTGAAAATCTTTGAATTTCTTGCTTGTCCAGTGCATGCCTACAACCATATGGCCATAGATCATTAAAATGCATAACCTGACTATATCAGCTACTTCCCTTCACTAACGACCTCCAGGATCAAACTCAGCCTGACAGATGCCAAAGTGCTAACCAGAGTGATGAAAGAGCACTTGGTCTTGGCAATCTGATTGTGGTGGAGAAGGGCAGGATATTACAAATTTTTCTTAGATTATTAATAAGAAGTCACAGATCTGTAACCATCATGTTAATGGGCAGATCCATCTGTCTTGTTAGGGAATCTTCTACTGAGAGAGTTCTAGCCAACAGCTCAGGGAGGTGAAGTGTGAATGCTTTGTGATTTTCTTAATAACCTTCTAAAACCAACCTAGGTGTGGCTGTAAGGAGGCACCCAGCCCATGGTGTAGTCTGAAGAATTTATGTACCCACTAAAGTATTACAGCCCTGGTACTGTATGACTAATAGGTGTCTAACAAGGACACAGATGTGCCTACATTTTTGCATAGTCTGGTAGGAGGTTAAGTAAGTCTTAAGGAAGTGTCTAAAAAATCCTATATGATCACAGGCCCTCAGGAAATGATCTTACTCCTCTAAGCACTGCACATGTTAAGACTGGGTGGATTTTTTGGCTCCATTTAATCTACAGAGACACCCCACAGGTGGCATTTGGGGTCAGTCGTGGATTTCATCCTGGCATCCTCAAGATGTCCCATTCTATGGCCCTGTGGCAGAGCAGCATGCCATGGTTGAGTGAAGAGACCAAGGGTCTTCCTGAGGGTGGCTGTACCGCATCTGCCCTATTTACTAAACAGCTGTAACTGCAGCTGCCTGGGAAACCTGCAGGTGTCAAAGGGGACACTGAAAACTGCTGAAGTAGGCTCTGAAGGTCTGGTGAGAGTGGTTACCTGGTTTACCTCAGCCAAAGCCCTACTGGCTTATTGAATAAGAGCAGAATAGAAATAGTGAAGACTAATCCTCTGTAACTTGATAATCACAGAATGTTCCAGCTGGGTTTTTTTGCAGGGACTCTGGATCTCTCTGATAAGCATGCAGAGAGCTGATAGTCTGTGGTGCCTTATAATCTATAGTATCCAGAGCACAGTTCTCTGTAAAGAAGTATGTGTGAAAAGTGTGGCATCAGCCTGACCTAGTCACTCAGAACAGTGATTGCAGTAACTTACACTTATGACTCTGTGTCAATGTTAAAAGATGGAAATTGAAAGTTTCACTTCTACCTTTCACTATTCCTCTCCTCAATGGTTATTTTCATGCCCATACAAACAGTTAAGTTAGCGATCAGAGAGATCATTTCCATACCTCATTTTTCATACAGTTTTTGCCCTATATCAGAACTCTAAGAACTCCAGATCACACAATATATTGCATTTAAAGAAAAATAAAATAAAGTGATATTGGCCAGAAATCCTGCTTTCCTTTCATAGTAACTGTCCACACAGTAATAATGAAAGATACAATTATCACAGTACCTTCCTTGCTCCCCTCTGTGCTCTTCCTCTCTGAGTCCTTTTCTAGGTGTGCGCTGTAGTGGGTCCCTAGAGAATTTACCTGTCAAGCAGGCTAATATGTCCTTCAAGACTGAGCCTTGTCCTGGGATCCTTCCTCAGTATGACCCTGCTGCCCTGGCATGGCATTCATGTTGGGCACCTAAAGGACTTGTGCTTCTGCTCTTTAGACAGCTCCATCTTCTCGGAACTTGTGGAGAGACAAAAAGCACCCTTGTGGTTTTTTTCCTTAGCTGTTCCTGGTAGAAGATTTATGTGTTTGGTTGAGTGGATGTATATAAAGCACTCCTAACCTCTCCAAGGTGGAATGGTAAGAGCTCATGTTTATGATCCCCTGATAAACTATCTCAACAAGAATATTTTCTCCAGAAAATACCAGTGATCTTAGTGCCATCCTGTTGCTAGCTAGCTTTGTGTCCATATGATTGCTCTTGTTTTGCAGAGCTGGGATATAGCCTCTGCCTAGAGCAGGCACCACTGACCACAAAGTGTTAGCACCCTGCTCAAAAGTAAAAATAAACTTCAGAGAAACAGGAGAAATGGCAAACAAGTGTATAGGAGCAATAGTACAAGCACAGAGACTTCATAAGATCAACAGTGTTGTGCTGTGTTATTACATATATGAGCACTTATTAATTCAGTGACTTCATGCTTCAAAAGGTGCAGACTGGATATGGGCTGTGTCCCCACAGAGGGTGGTGCTCAGCCCAGAGACAAACACAGTTCTGAGTGCAAACGACCCCATGCTGCTCTCACTCACATCACTGTGCAGCCAGCACAGCAGCATGTGCACGCTGAGTGCTCTGTCCCAGCTCATCCATGCCTCTTTCTCTACATATTCCTGCCATGTAGAAGGAAGATTCAGGGAAGTAGCCCCATTTGCATGGGGAGACATTGTTCTCTTTTCAAGCTGATTTTAGGTCACACCACTATAGTGGTGACAAAAAGCTGGATGCAGAGCCAAGAACCTGCCTGTCAGTCTTGTTTGAAAGGCAGGATAGCAGACTGGTTGTTTCAGCTCTCTGCTTCACTCAGGAAAGTCTCATATTCCTCTGAGAGTGATCATCTTAGCTAATAAGAACAGAAATACAACTGTAATTAATAGAAATCACAGCTTAGAAAAAGATCCAAAGAGCGAGCCATGCTGATAGCTTATAACTTAGAAGACTCATCAACACTTAATTAACAATGAAAGCATTGCAAAGTTAAGTATATTTACAGCTGCAAGAGGCAGTGTCACTGCAAAGCTGGACCTATCTGAATTCACTCTTACTTCTAGTGGGAGCACTGAAATGTTTCATGGGAAAGAGTTGAGTTTAACCAATCCAAAGTTTGATCCCATATCCCGTACCTTTAATTATACTGCAAAAATATGCATGAAAGGTGGCATTTAAAATACTGTGTTCAGTTGTTATGGCAACTGATGTTCTAAAAAGTGGTGATGAAAAACAAGCAAAGGAAAGCTATATAGGCATAAATACATCATGTTGTTATAGCAACCTTTTAATTTCAAAGGATCTGGAATTACATGTATAGTAAGCATTGCTAGGAAGCTGCTCCCACATGTGGTTGAGGTCTCTTCTTTCCAGTTGTGTGCCAGAGAAAAATCATGTTATGTTGAAGACTGTATATTGGTCAAATTTTAACTCTTGGAATTATAAGGTGCCTTTTACATAAGACGATCAGTAAGTAAAAATGATGCTTTATCTCAGTCTTGTCAATTTAAAGGGTTGTTGTTCTGTAACATTTGTAATACTTTCCAACTATTTCACAAGCATATTCACATACACAGTCCTGACGATTTGTCTTAATATCATGAAATTGCCCTGGAAAGAAACATATAAATACCTATCCTGGAAGTGTTTATTGAGGTAGCATGGGGCTCTGAGAACCTGATCTAGTGGAAGGTGTTCCTGTCCCATGGCAAGGCGGTTGCAACTGGATGATCTTTAAGGTCACTTTCAACCCAAGTCATTCTATGATTCTGATTCTGTGATTCTATTTTGTAGGTATAGATATATGTATGTATGTCTTCCTCAATCTTAACTACTCCCTAGTGCCAACCAGTTTGTGTTACCTTTTCCCTCGTTATTGTCTTCCATCTTTCCTGGTTGTTTCTTTTTACCCTCCACTCTCCCAGAGTCCTACTCAACCTGAGATAACATGTAATTTCATGCCTGACAGGGGTGAAGCTAAATTTACAGGAATCTTGAGCTCTAAAGGGCTATTGCACATCTATTAATAATTCTGGCCTCTTGGTTGATTTTGTTCAGCAAACACAACAAAACAGAATGGAGGAAATGCAGTGCCAAGGAGAAATATTGTGTGAGAATGGAACCAAGTCAGTAATTGCACTTGAAGACCAGTCACTGTTTATGAGAACACTCTGAAATCACACCATTCACAATGAAGTGGCAAAAAAAAAAAAAAAACACAAAAAAAAAACCCAAAAAAACCCAACAAAAAAACCCAAGAATCCTTGCAGAGCATTCCTCAGTCACAAGCCACAGGACCAATAGATGTTGTTTGCTTACAACAATTAAGAATAACTTCATCATCCCTTAAAGTTGCTGTGAGAGGAAAATAAGGCCCTGTACCTTCTCTTTCTTCTGTGCCTGCTGGGCACAGTTTTGTTGGGAGAGGGGGAAGCATGGAGAGGTTGTTGCTTCCCGTTTGCTCTGCCCAGCCCATCAGCTGTGCTTAGCCACAGCTAAGCAGTACTGTCTTTTTTTCTTCTTTTAGCTGAACAACAGAAGTTTCTATCTTGTACTGACATAGCAGGAAACTGGTTATTCTTCCTGTGCAGATGGAGGCTCACCTCAAAGCTGCAGCCTGTCTTCTTGCTGTTGGCAATGGCACAGGATTTTCAACATTCTGAGGGAGATGGCAGCTGGTAAGGATGCATTTCAGACCTGGCCCTTTCAGGTCAGTAGGTCACTTGAAAGCAGAGGAGCAGCAGGAATACAGCATGCACCAGCTGGGTGTAGCAAGTGCAGTGCTTAACCTTCCTTCTTTACAAAAAACTGAGTTCGAATTCAGGAAGTCAACAGAGGACATTTGCAAATCCAGCCTACATGGGTGAATTAGGCCTTTGGGCACTACAATGACAACTTATCTGCAGAGATGGCCAGCAGGCTGGGTCTATCGTGATGGCATGTGGTGGAGCTGCGAAGATGGGGAAGGATGCTCTGGACTCCTGGGGATTGTAAATTGTGACGATCATAGAGCCACAAAAACATAGAATATCCTTAGTTGGAAGAGACCCACATGAATCCTCAAGTCCAACTCCTGGCCCCGCATAAGACCATCTCCAAGATTCACACCATGTGTCTGAGAGTATTGTCCAAACACTTCTTGAACTCTCTGTCAGGCTTGGAGTTGTGATCACTTCTCTGGGGACCCTGTTCCAGTGCCCAGCCACCCCCTGGGTGAAGACTGTTTTCCTGATATGGAACCTAAAGTGCAACATATGGACTTAGTCAATGCAAGGGGTGCAAGATAAGGACTAAGTCAACAATAAAGATGGGTTTTGCCGTGCAAATGTGCAGTGCAAACCATGTTCGGGGTTCTCAAAAGGACTTTCTTCCTGATTATCTCAGAAACTTGTTCACAGGTGGAGCAAACCACTTCTGAAGGTACTTGTCTCACTTCTTAGTGAGAAAATGTAAAGAACTGGGAAAGAAATCCTATTTCTGAATGTTAGCTGGTATGGGTAGGAACAAATCCATACATTTTAAATAGTGAATATGGACAGCTTGGGCCACACTGGACAGCACTCAGTTTAAGAAAAAGCTTTATAATGGGAAGATATGCCCCTTGGGTACCAATATCTTCACTGGGAAATGCTGGGATCATTCTATCTTTGCGAGGCTCAGGTACAGCTCAATTTGAGGCACCTTTGTCTGTTCCTTGGGTTTCAGAGGGTCTGTGAAGATCCTGAGGGCCTGCACAGTATCTGTGGAGCATGTATGTTGTTCACATCCAG
Organism: Scytalopus superciliaris; assembly: GCA_013400415.1. NCBI lineage: Eukaryota > Metazoa > Chordata > Aves > Passeriformes > Rhinocryptidae > Scytalopus > Scytalopus superciliaris. Next base: position 911,997 of record VXBX01005245.1, on the reverse strand, counting down.
TGCAGGAGCACAAAAAAGATCCTCAGAGCTGTTTGCTAATGCCCACACTGTGCTCTGGATGTGGGCATCAGCAAGGATTAGGGAGCAAGGTCCAGCCTCAGGAAGCAAAAAGAAAAACCCAAAGCGGCTGAAATTTTTATTTCATTGTGATCTGTTCCCCTGCCTTGTATTTTTCTATTAAGACAGACATTTCCATGGAAAAGTTCATTTCTCATCAAATCTGGAGGTGAGGGGCTTGTTCATTTTTCATTTATTGTTTGTCAATATTGACAGCTAACATTTGTTTTAAATGTGGTAGGTAGTTCTTTTTTATTTTCCAGTTAAAGCATCAAACAATAATCCTTAGTCAGGGTTCATTCATTTTCTACCAGAAAATATATGGGTAAAATAACAAAATTTCCAATCAGCTCTTGTTCTTGCTGCTGCATCTTGATGTCTGTGATTCATTGACTTTCATACAGGCTTCTCTTTACATTCAAAACAACAGTGATTTTACATTTTACCATTTTTTCCCTTCTCCTGTTCATCCTCTCATTTTTCCTGTGTCATCCAACATCATCTTCAATCCCCTCACTCAGTTGGGTGTTGTCTTTTTTTTCTTCAAATTTCCAAAGCTGCCAAAGCCTACCTACTTCCCAGCAACAGAAGGTTGTGAGTCTCTTGGTGAACTGCTGGCATATTTTCCAGCCCCTTGCAAGGAAATACATACCAGTTTAGGCACCTGAGAGTATCAAATGTCTATGTTTAGACAACTTGAACCCTTCTCAAAATCAGCACAATGGTGTCACTTTGCTTATGGAGATACAGATATATCAATATCAGTGTGTCCATACTTTGTATCAGTGGAAATAATCCTACCCCATTTCAGGCTTGGACCTTCTAGGGACTGCATTTTTGCAGCAATTGCATAAGGAAAAAATTACATTCACAATCAAAAATAACTAAATCATTACTGACACTGAATACAGAACTCATCATGAGGTGGGTGGTGGAAATAATGGTTCTATTTTGACCATTTGGCAATCCCCTGAAGTAGAAAATGGGCACATAAATGCACTTACCACACTCTCCAAGATTTGGAGAGATTTCAGTGGAGAAGAAATGGATCCCTATTTCCTTTTCACTCCTTTGCTAAGCCTGAGCACATTCTTGACTGGAAATGTAAGGCTAGCTTGAAGTTTAAAAGGTAGGAGCACTGTTTACATTTCTGTTTGTTTACTGAGACCTTGAAATGCCTCTACAGAACAGTTTACTCTCATAGCCACTGAATATATTAAATTCCAACACCTCTTCTCTCTAATCAGAACTGAAAGATTGGCTTTGGAAAACAAATGGGATATTATTTTGTCATAATGGTGTTTCATATTTATATCACCATGTCTGAAAGGAATTGCAACAAAAAAAATTAAGGGAAGAAAAAGAAAAAAAGTACGTCCTAAATGTTTAATGATCCTCAGCAAGCAATCTGTCCAAAGAAGGAAAGATTTCTTTGCCAGTCTGACAATTGATCTATAAGCTTGTTCTACTTGATTAGTGTTCCCATCCCCTCCCAGCTCGGCCTTGTAGAGCTTCTAGGAAACTTCATGGAAAGAGAACTCTCATTCTCACTGCACCCCCACACCAGACATTTTAAAGATAGAGTTTTGCTGAGCACTCCTTGCACAGACTGCTAATGCCTTCCAGGAACAAGTCCAGCATTTCCAAAAGCAACCCAAATCAAAGGCAGCATACAGGCTTAGCTAGAGTCCAGGATTAAGTGGGGCATACAAGGGACCTTGGGAAATCCAGTCAGTCTTCACACCACTATTTACAACAGTTTTCACATTGCTGTAACTTGTCCCAGCTTCTGTTGCATTTTCATCAGGTGGGCAATTTGCAATTCTAATCCAGTATATGATGAGCCAGTTCTTTAAAGGTCTTCTTTAAAAGTTCTTTAATGGTTTCTTGATTCTTCTGACCTTTTGCACTGTTCCCTGAAGAAGCCTTAGGGCTATGAGACCCACTGCAGAGTTACTGCACTCAAGAAATATACTTTCTATGCAGTGATGACACCTTTTTAGAACAGTGAAGTGGCTTCAGAATGACTGAGTACGGATGAATTTGAACAAATCAGAGGCATTAAGTCCTGTATGAATGTTGTTTTGCTCATGTTAACAATAAAGACATTAGTTTGAAGAAAGCTGAGTGTAATTAATTTCATCGTAGTTTTGCACTGGTTAGATGTTCCCCCAGACATATATAAGAAGATCATCTTCTTCCTAATTGTGTCTGTGTCATCTTCACTGAATTCCTCCTGCCTCTGGAGTAGGGAATTGGCTTTTAGTACTACATTTACAGTCTGCCTTTCTTATTAGCAGAGGAAGAGCTAGAGAATCTGTGATGCATGTGGTCATATACACCTGCCTGCTTCCACAGAAGTTCCTACTAAAATACAGTGCACAGTCTATTTGGTTCAAAGTACTCCTATAAGGTAGTTTTGACCACTGGCAGTAAAAGAAGTACTGGCAGGATCTCCTGGTGCTTGTGACAAGGATGTGTGACTAGTCCAGCAAGTCCTGAGAGAGAGTGTTGTGGTTTAAGCCCAGCTGGAAATCAGGCACCACACAGATGCTCACCATCAATCCAAACATTCCCTCCTTCCTCCTTCTTCTTCCCACTTTGTATACTGACCATGATGTCATATGGTATGGAATATTCCTTTGGTCAGTTTGTGTCACCTGTCCCAGCTGTGTCTCCTCCCAGTCTTCCATGCACCCCCAACTTCCCTGCCAGCATGGCAATATGGAAAGCAGAAAATGCCTTGGTTCTGTGTAAGCCCTGCTCAGGAATAACAAAAACATCTCCATATTATCAATCCTGTGTTCAGCACAAATCCAAAACAAAGACCCATACTAGCCATTTTGAAGAAAGCTAGCTCTACTCCAGCCAAAACCAGCACAAAGGGAAAGTGCCAGGCCAGACTACCACAGGGAGGGAGTGCTGTGACATTCAGACTGGGACAGCAACGTCATAGAAGCTTATATAAATGTTCTGGGATTAGGGCAAAGCTTTGCAGAATGCAACAAGAGATTTAATCAAAATTGACATTTTCCAGTATAATTGAATGACAACGGAGGCAATTGCTGCTGCCAGCAGTGGAGTGGAACACAAATAAAATGTATATTTGTGGTGGATTTTAACAGTCGACTGTTTGAGCTCCCAAGCTTCCTTTCTCTGAAAGAACATGGATTATGTCAGGAGGAAGGGTTGCCTTCTGTGTGTCCTGTTTCTCATATTCTTTCCTTCCATTACAGGGCAATACTGGAGAGAGGATCCTGTGACAGAATCTTTGCTTGGTCTATTCCAACACAGCAGTCCTCTTAATTACTAGATTCATCAGCTGTCCCAAAGAGGATTCATTACAGTGGAGTTAGAAAATATCATCTAATTGTGATGAAAAGACAGGTCTGGACTAAAGTTTCAAGACACCTAAAAGTGCACTAATCAGTAATACTAAAAATCTGTCATAAAGCTTTTCATTACTTTCCTCTAGTATCACCACAGTGGGCAAAGATCTTCTGGCAATTTTTTTGAACATAGGCTGCAACTATGACCTAGCCTTCTGCTCCAACACAGAGGTTCTCAGACTGTGTCCCACAGAGCACATGGCACTGGTTGCCAAGAGCAGCTGCCTCCTCACATGTTTCTGGCTCCTTCTCTTCACTTCCAACAGCTAGAAATAGTTACAAATATATTTAAGTGCTCTTGTAATGTTCCTTTCTCATACAGGCAATTACTATCATTGGCACAGGAATGTGGTCTACCGGTGAATAGAAAAGGCATTAGCTATACACTTGCAGATTGTAGTCCTTATGGTCCACAAAACTCCATGTTAAAACAAAAAAGTCTCAATGTGAAGGATCCCTGCTCTAAGGACATCATAATTAACTGGCAATGCTTAATCTTTTCAGGTCACTGGCTTGTACCAGTGCAAACACCCTTCGGGTTTCTGAATGTCTGACAGATGTAATAAGGGCCCTAGGTTCATTAATTCTCATGCTAATAATGCTTTTTAATTTGTTGTATTCTTTTCATAACTAATGTTTAGCTTTCAAAGCTGCAAGTATAATGTCTCTCTTTAAGGAAAGTTGATTGGAAAAGAAAAAAAAAGCCAGTAATTTGTAGGTCAGCTTCACTTAGTTAAAAAGGGAACAAAATAAAGAAATTATTTTTCTTTCTGTCAGTGTCAAAAACTCAAGAAATAGATAGTAGAGGCAACCTGCATCATCTTTTTCTCACACTTGGCAACTGGGACTGCACATTTAACTCCTGGGTCTACACATGCAGGACACTTAGTGGGAACCATTCCCACCAAAGACTTGACTTGCCTCACAGATGACACACCTGTACTTGAACTAACACTGAACTTCAACTGACAGACATGAAGAACCATCTGAGGGATAAGTTGTTCAAAGGCATAAATATTTTCTCAAATCTTCTTAATCCTGAGATTTATTGGCCCTTATTCCAGCTTTCCTTGAAAAGTCTAGACCTAGTTTTCTTACAACCTACATCAGCTGCCAGCAGCACTAACAAATCTGTGTGTAGGACAAGAACTACTGTAAAGTGGGGATATCACAGCCACTTCAGCTCCTTTGGCTTTGCGTTCTCCATGGTGATGAGGCATGAGAATGTAGGAATGAGAGAGTTAACTCTGCACCAGTGAGGACTGGAACTACATTGAATGTTTGGCAGCAAACCCAGGGGATGGTCAGGTTAGCCCAAGGTAAAAGGGTAATGACTTTGAACATTGTTTAATATTTTATTTTTGCTGTAGGGAATAGGAACTGTCAACAATTGTTTATGACAATTGATTTCAGGACAGTAAAAGAACAATGATGTTTAAAATATCACTTTTCAGCACACATGGATTATAGAGTAACTGGATTTCATCACTGAAGGAAAGACAAAGCCGTAAAATGATTTATTTTCTATTGTTATTGGTCTTTCTGCTGACCTTTACAAATAGAGGTAAAACCTCTCCGTCACTGCAATCAGTGTGACCTTCACTGCTGCACTGAGTAGAGGTAGTCTGTCATCCAACAGAATTAGCAAAACTCCCAAGCCCATATCTAATTTCCAAAGCCAATTGTGTGGCTAGGGGAAAAAAAAAAAAAAGAAAAAAAAAAGAATATGTTACATCTTCTCTTTCAAAAAACTGCAAAAATAAATATATGAAAAGGGCATTAAGAACATTCACATTCCTCTCAGTCCAGGCTCGAGACTGTCAGCATGGTCTGCAATCAAGCCTCCAAGGACGTCAGAGTTATCCACAACTCATGCAGCTCTCCAGCCTGAGACTGCTGGAATAAATCGAAGAACCCTAGACATTGATCATAACACAGGCTTGCCAAAAGATGTGTATTTAGCATGGAGCAGCATCCTTAGCACAGTCCAGATGGCTCTTTCAAGAGCTTTTATTATGCTTTGTTCCACTGCAACAACAGCTCTCAATGGCAGTTTTGTTTTGTTTTGTTATCAGTCTCTGGAGAGCAGGAAGTGCATGATTCTGCTGTGTTCCTCATATATACAGTTCAACTACCACCCTGTCACACTCTTGTTCCCAGTGCAATGTGCTAAACATGCGATTAACAGATGGCTATTACAGGATCAGAGAGAAATAGCTCTGGAGTTCAGCAGCCCTAAGGGGTAGCAAATGGTCCCAGCAGGAAAATGTCAATTGAGCTTTATTTTCCTGATGTGGCCAGGCTCTTTTCAGCCTACAAGTGAACTGCAGCCTCAGCAAATGCACGATCTCATCACAGCAGGGGCCTCTCAGATTTTACTCAGAATGTGGGTTTGCATCATCATGGCTATGAGAAGCAATAACTGGTTACTCTGGCAGTCCTGAACACACAGATGTGCAAACAAGCTGGGCAGTGTTTTAATGCGTGTTTCCTTTATGCTCTGCTCCACTGTAATTTCTTGGCAAATCTAGAAACAGGCTCATGTCTATACCTACAGATACATACAGCAATAAATCTTTACATTTATTGTCATCTAAGGTAGCATTCAAGTCAGCAAAAGCTTAGAAATATTCCTAATGCCAGTATGTAACTCCTCCAGAGTCCTGCAAGAGCACAGGCAACAGTTGCTTGATTTGTGCTCTGGAATCGCTTGTGATGTGTTCATTGCAAATTTTTGAGCCTGTTGCCAATTCAGAATCTATTTCTGAAATAAAATGAAGGTAAACACACTCCACACCCCACACCCTTTCCCCCCTCTTCTCCCCCCACCTTTGCTTAGGCACAGTAGTGTACAACAGAGGAAAACAAAGATGATGACCCAGAACTAATTATTTAGTGCCGAATTTGAACTTTGGGCCACCATTTGAGCAACACTTATCTAAGCTGTGATTTTTTTCCCAAATACCTGTTGAAGATAATTGTGAGAGCAGCTTATGATGTGATGCTTTATCACTTGTTTGCACATCTGTCATTCCTTAATGTATTTTTCTGGCATTTGCTGGTTTTTTTCACAGCACAACTTTATAAATGGGAAAATTAGAAAGAACACAAGACATGAGAAACTTCATAGTAAAAGAGGGGAACCAGTCTGGGAGATGGCACAAAGCAAAGGATGTACATTATTATGACCTTTTCTTCATTAAACTGAGCAAGAAGTAAAAATGTATTGAGAACTAAAAACAATCTGCCAGTTTGAACCATGACCAAAAGTATTGCATGCCTATCTGAAAAGTTTAATGTGTTTTTAAGAATCTTTCTCACCCTTTTAAATTGTTCAATTCAGGAACTTTTAAAATCACCACGTGGAAGTGTTAAAAACAGGTCTTCAAGCTGTTTCTGTGGAGTATTTCACTCAGTAGCATCTGGAGATTTTTATTTCCAATGAAAAATACAATGTTACCAAAAATACCTATTTTGCAAGTGAAAAAGAGCTTAACATGTTGTCTCAAATCCAATATGAGCAATTATATTCTGCCTGAATATTTTTTTCCAAAAGTCTAATTAGATACAACTCTATATTATCAAACTAGCAGCACTGAACATGCTGCAGCACTAAAAATTGGCATAAGCTGTGGGGAGTTCAAATGGCAAAAGATTTAGAATGGTCAAATCTAGGCAGAATAGCTGAAGGATGTCTGTGAAACTAGAATTCCAACATCAAAGTAAAACACCCAGATTCATGAGAAAAAGAGCAGACTGGAAAAGACCAGTAATGACTGTCATGTCTTCTTTGACACCACTGATGTATTACAGGAACAATAGGGCAACTTCTACAAATTAAAACTCTTAAGATTATGTGATGTCGGCAACATCTCAAATGAGCTTGCAAAACGTGGGTCTGAATAAACACGGGATTTATTTATTCTAAAGCTTCAGCCCTAACATGTTTCAGAAATACAGTGCAGTAGATTAATTTGCCCAATATATGCAAGCAGAGATACTCTCAAGCAAAGTAATTGCACAGATACTTGTATTAATAGCTACATGAGCAGACGATCCTGTCCTTTTCCTTCAAAAACCTGTTCCCCTAGACTATTACTCTGATAAAGAATGAAACCGTCTGTGGCCACTAACAACATAATTAATAAAAGCCAAATTAGTTTCCCTCCTGAAAAATGAACCATGGACAACAGCTTCACCTTACAGATACCATTAACAAAAATTTTAACCTCCCCCCAACTTACCACAAAATGAAGAAGTTATTTTCCCCTTCACAGACTTTCTTAAATAGGCTCCATCTGGTCCTTCTTTCTGCTAGAAAGTCAAACCAGTGGACACAGATGGGGTGTTGTTTGAATGCAATAGTAGTCAACACAAGTGAAATAAAAATGGAAGTCTAAAAACTTATTAAAAATTAAGATCAACATGTAATTTCAGCTGACATCGCTTGGATCTAGCTATGAACAACTTGCTAACTAACCTGGAACAGCTCTTGCCCTAAACCCAAAAGTTCTGCCATTTGCTCTGAAGTACATTCACCTGTCTGAGAGCTCATCATGTCTCCCTGATGAAAACCAGGATAATTCAGTTTTGGTTTACAAACTGGGACCAAGTTTTTGCCTGTGTGGTTTTATGAGGAAAAACAACCTGAACATTCAGAAGTCCCCAGTGAAAACACCAGAAAGTTTTGGTGCAGTGTTAAACTGCTAGAACACTTATGCTTTTGAACTGATTCAGTCTCATGAAATACTGAAGATACTGAAGGAAAAATATGTTTGATCTCCCATGGCAAGGAGAGTAGCAGATACTTTATGTCACAGCTCTAAGGCGTGGCCCTTGCCTGGTGATGCTGCATTGACTGTGAGCATACTCTAGACAACATTGTATTTTGCTCCTCCAGATTAGCCTAAATTTTTCATCTTCCAGAGCCACATGCAAAGTCTCACGACAATTGATCTTTGGGGAATCATTGGACTACAGTAACAAGGGTTACATATGAAGGAGACATCTATCCATGTCCATGACAGCATTGTACAGTGGGTCAGAATATCAACACATCTGAAAAACACACACAATGCCCAGGCAGCAGACAAAAATGCAGATCTTTTGGAAGGGCTCATTAAACACTGTAAAAGACTGTAGGATGCCATAGATCCCCATGCAGATTCATAACACTAGCAGACTTCTGTGTGCTATAATATACAAATGCAAGGCATACACTTGCCAGGCAGACTCAGTGCTCATAAACTAGAGGAGGAAAATGAGAGGTATAATGCACAGCTAGAACCCAGAGGAGACAAGCCATATAAATCATGGGGGGAAAAAAAGGAAGAAGTGATCTTTCTTTCCCCTACCAGTATCCAAAATGTGAAAATGCATGAAAATTTTACTTCCTCAGACTAGGAGAGTATAAGTGAAACATCTCTTATCCAAAAGTCACAAAGAATATTTGTTAAACCTTGGGGGAAACAGAAAAAAAATGTAAAAAGGGCAATATTACGCAGAAACATAAAATTACATCTGAAGGGTCAGAAGGATTACATCCCCAATGGTCTGCTGACTGCCTGTCTTGGAAGAACTGCATGCCCCACACTTTTGATAGCCCCCTCAGGAACCTGTTGCCTTTTAGGCTTTAACAAGACTGTGTGCACATGTGTGAGAGCACTGCACCAGAGCATTCAGAACAACAAAGTCACAAATGAACCTGCTGGAATTTTAGGCATGTCTTTATCTTCATATCACTCTGTTTCACTGTAGCATCTGGCACTGATTTGCAGTGGTTCACAAGGTAGAAGAAATGCCCCATGTTATAAAGATGTTTTATTCTGATTTCCAATGAAAATAAGGTCAATATGATCGTTGGGGTGAAAAGAAGAGAAGGAGAAAAGATATATTACGGGCTTACATGTAGGTAATAGAAAGTTCATTAAAAAATCTAATACAAGCAAATTCTACCAAAAATTAATTTCCTTGGTTCCTTTTTTCATGTAGGTGCACCTTTTATTCTGTAGAGTTGTGTTTGTTCTACTAGTAACATCTTGGTGATTCTTAGATGCATGTTGTCTTTCCTGTTAATGCAAAGGATGTCACCTGCATGAGTCATGCAAACAGAGGTTATCTCCAAGTAGTCAACAAATACAGATGTCCTTCAACTCATCCATGCGGGTTGGCAGCAATGTTTTCCTTGGAGAGGCTGCTCACTGTAAGCTCTGTGAAGCTTTGCATTTGTTCCTCTTTCCCCCAGTAGAACTAGCACCTTGCTGATGGCAAGGTGATTGTAAATCCTTTCAGCATTAATCCCGAGCAAGTGGATTGTCTTCAGTTAGTTTATTTGTGAACAGAAGTTTTTGGAAATGTCAACATTTCAGTTGCCTTTGCCTTGTGCTCTGCAGCAAGCAATCAGGACAGAGTCAAAAATATGCATTAATTACAGCATACAACCAACAAGCTGACCAGCAATAAGTTGCAGATCAGAGCAAGGCATGTGGTTGCATTAACACTGAGCACACCTGTCAGCTCCAATGGCCATTAGGCAGAGCCACAGATTGTGACACTGAAGTCACTGCACTACAAGTGCACATGACAGGTTAACACGCCCATTTACAGCCATTTGGCCTTGCCTTCTGCCACTTCTGGAGTACATGGTGCTGAGGATGGCATTTTGACATGAGATGGGAGTCTGAAGGGAGGGGAAGTATAGCCTTTAGACTGACTGGTAATTAGCAAGAAACTCCCACTGTGTCAGAAATTATGAGTACAGTGTCTCAAGAACATTATTCCACAGGACTGTCAGTCCAGGGCATTTCATCAGACTTTAAATTCAGCCCATTTTCCTTTTTAAAATATGGTTATGGTCTGAAAAGTGAGTCTGTAAAATGAATTCTTAGTGTTCCCTATTTATTCCCTCTCAGCAACTTCCATAAGAAACATGCTTCATTTAAAACTCAAAAATAAGGCTTTCACCTGCCAGCAAATACAACTTCATGGCAGTTTCTCACAATCAAGTTATGGTCTTTCTGTTTCATACATCATCACTATCAGCAATGATTCTGGGGTCAAAAGGAGGAGAAGGGTGTGTTTTCATGATGTATGTGGCAACATGGAGCAGAACTCACTTTTGCCTGACTACAGTGCTGACACTAGTAAGATTTTATTTGTGTCAGTAAAATTAAGGGCTGCCATTAAGACAGGGAGACCTAGTGCATGAAGTGCTGCTTTTATCACCACTTTCCTCAGCATAACCTCACTTTAAACAAAGCCACAAAACAAGAATGCCTCCCAGTGCTTCATCTTGTTTAATTCTGGTTGCCAGACAGAAAGCAAATTTATCAGAGACTATGCCTGCATTCTCATGCTACACTGGTGACTCATAATTCTGGTGTGGTTTATTCAAGGGTCCTAATTATTGGTTCATGGGAAAAACCAGACAAAGGCATGATAAGGGAGTGTTCCTTTAGCCAGTGCCCTCTTGCTGCCTGCCTGTGCAGTTCTAAAGTTTTTGTCTGAATTTTAAGGCTCATAATTTGTAAGGTTCCACTTTATTCCTAGTGCACTAAATTAATTTTGAAACAATGTTTTCTTGTGTACTGTGTTAAAAAAGAAAGGAAAAAGAAAGAAAGAAAGAAAGAAGAAGCATCATTCCCCATATGTTTTGTGAAGGATTCAGGGACACAAATCTGGCTTGAAAAGCCTAACCTTTAGGCATCTTACCCTTGGACCCAAAGCAGCACGTGCATAGAAAGAGATGAAAGAACTGTTTTGCTGGCCATAATTCCAACTAAATCCAGATTGCTCAGACTTAGACTTAGGTCACAGTTAATACTGGGACAGAGTTATCCTAAAATTTGCCCTTCTCTTTGCATCTGTTCCACTGCAGGTAACATTTTCATAACCTTTTCAACCTCACTGGATTCCTTAGAGTGAGGAACTTGGTAAGGGATGGCAACTGAAGCTTTCTTTCTTGAGAGATGTCTGACCACCAGGCTCTGGAATTCTGGATTGAGACGGATGGAGAAGGGATAGGTTTACCACTTCTTCCACTTATGCCAAATCAGTGGGCAGCACAGAGGCTCACTGTATCAGAAGGAAGTAATGAAGGAAAAGCAAGCATGTTAATCTAATGACTTTAATATTCCTAGTACAGGACATATCCCATGCATCAGTCTTTGCTCCAGAGACAGGCACACCGTGTCTTCTTTTGCCAATTTTCCAAAGCGCCCTAGGGTATGGGCTTTTGGAATCTGACCTTTTATCATAGATCTAATCCTGCAAATGGATGCATCCTCATGTGATTCCGCCACTGATTCCTACTCCAGGCAAATATTGAGGGTTGCCTTGTCACTGAATATGTGAATAACAAGCTCATTCTGAAAATGAGTCCCAAGTCCTCTCTTGCCCCTAGCCGTGTGAATAATGGCACTGTGTCCATGAGAGACAATGGTGGAGGGGCACCTGACAACTCTGCCCAATTTTTTTGGTCTTTAGGGGAAGACCCTGCTCCTTCCTCAGGCCTATGGCAGATCAACCTTCCCACTTGTGTTCTGTTATCATGGAGGACTGGGAATTCTACTCTGCTTTGGTGCTCCTGGTTTGGGCAATGCTCATTAAAGGCAAAGACTTGTCACAGAGTGAAGGCAAGGCACTTTAACAATGAGAAAAGCCTGACTCACTCATTCTGCTCATAGTCTCCACATCCCTGGGTTTTTAATCCATTTCATGCTGGGAAGTGAATCAGACACAATTAAAAGTGTGTCCACATCTAAGGAAAGTTTATGAATCTGTGTATGAACGTGCACGTGTGGGCAAGGATCAAAGCATGAAGGATAAGGAAAAGCCAAAAGTGAAGTGCTTTGAATTCCCATCCTCTGCAGAAAGAGCTTTCAGCAAATTGCCCTGGTAGGTATTCCTAGATTAAGTCTCTTGGATCTGTTCCATCACAGGTAATCTTTTGGAATAAAAAAGTGGCCTTTTATTGATTGTGGTAATTATTTCATACCATTTTCAATGGCAACTTTCTTAAGGACAGAAAAAATTGGCTGTGTGCTTTTGTCAGTTTGACCTGCTAGCTATTTCTTGAGAATTTTTGTGATTTTATTAGCATACCTGAAAAGAGCTCACAGCTTGCCTTTAGCCAGGCCTGAGTGGAAAACACAGAGCAGAAAATTTTGACATGAATACAAACAAGTTTGCTTTGTCAAAAACAGGTAGAGATTTAGTGGTTTGCACACTGACAAATCAAGACATTAAATATTTATTTTCAAAATTCAAATATTTTCCTTATGAAATGCTACTGAAACTGTAATTCAGGTGCATGCTGCTTCCCAGTTCTCACTTTGCAATGAGTTTCACACATCATGATCTCTGACCTGGTAGAAATGGTTATGCCTCAGTTGCATCATCCTAGTGGAAAATGGGAAATGGGTCCCTCTGAGCCCAGCCTAGAGAACTAGTACAGAGTGTGGGCTCCTGAACTGTTGTACCTCAGCTCACCACATGGATGGTTTGGAGTTGAAACAGTCTGTGTTCATTTAAAACCTTCAGAATATCTGCACTATTGCTTCTTCTCCTATTCAGAAGAAATAATGTACAAGACAGTACGCTGAGTTTTGGAAACCAAATCTTTTATTGAAAAATTGTCAAGAAAAGCTCTACATCTCATTGTTTTGAAGTTGCGTATTTACTAACACCACAAATGGTCACAACAGTCACTATTGCAACAGAAATGGCCGGGAAAAAGAGAAGCTGCCAGCTAGACACAAATTCCACAGTAGCCAAACATTGCATTTTCAAGCCATCACTAAACATTATGGGTGGACTTGGAAAGACAACTTGGCACAAGGGACAGGCTGCAGAGGCACAGCCTGTTCTTCACTGAGAGGTTAAATAGAAAGCCTTGGTCTGCAGTGTTGTCAGCTTAGTGCTCATAAAATAGCTTAAAAGCACTTTACATCTTTCTTTAAAGCAGCAGATGAGAGTAAAATGTGGCAGAGATGAGTTATCAACGAGTCAGCTCCTTTGAATAACAACTATCTTCCTTCCAAAATTTAAATCTTGTTCCCTTCTCCAATTCATTCTCTCAGCTTTTGCATCATTTAAGTTTCCTCTCCAACTTCCAGAAAGTCATTCACACAAATGATTAGCAGGTGGAGAAAAAAATGTGGTAACTTAACTTTGTCTACTTGAAGTTGTTGCTTCAGCTTCAGCTGGTTGAGGTTGTCAGTTTCACTGAGACCATGATGGAGAAAGGACTTCCTGGCATGTCCTGCTGAGCAGAGTAGCTGTAGAACAGCTCAGTCTTTGCCATGGAGACAGTAATGGGGCAGAGTACATCTGATGAAACTCACTCAAAACCAAATGACAAAGTTGTTTCACCTGGAGAAAAGCAATTAATTACTGTGAAAGATACTGCTAATTTTGTGCTGTAACAGTCTGGAGCAACATACTGTGATCTGCTTTGTGTCAGCTGAATTACAACTTTCCTCCATCAGAAGCATATATTAGAAACTCAGTATCTTTTTCAATACAAAGTGGTCTCTGGTGAAAACCATCCTCCAGCTAAAGCACTTGAGTCCATTAAGGAAGAAGCTCTCTTTTAGGGAAAATATATTTTGCAAGTGTTCTTGTGAGCTGATATGCCTCCTGTTTTCCTAAGTGCATAGTGCGAGAGACATGAAAGGGAGAGAGATCACCACCAGAGTATTTGGACCTTAGCATTGTGTCATTGAGAGCCCTGTTGCCTGGCATCACAGGCACCATATTAAATAACCCACTTCATAAGCCTCTCGAGACATCTTGTAACGTTTGTGCTTCCTACCCTGTTTCCTGACCCACCTGCTCCTGATTTCTGATCTACAGTGACTTTCTATGCGTTACTTTCCTGGTAAGATAGGTTCCAGAGAACCTGTGGAAAGAAGAAACTGGTTACTGAATTTGGCTTTATGTTAGATTGTTAGCAGTACATAAATGAAAGACAGACATGTTAGACAACCTTATTCTCAGAAGCATGACTACTATTTGGCTTGGATACCTGAACAAGATATAAAATACAGTGGCATCTCCACTTGCTGCAGTCCACTTCATACATATTTCATGAATGAGGGGCTTTCTAAACTGGTGCTCAACAAAGACCAAGTCTTGGCATAATAGGAAGTTGAAGAACCACCAGGTCAAAACATGAGAGTTAATCTTGATTCCATAAAATTACTTTTTCTTTCTGTCCTTTCCTCTACCACTAAGTTATTCTTTTTTCTCTTTAATATAGTGTGCTTGCAAATATTGCTTTTTCCTTATTGCTTCCCATTTTTCTTCACCCATCCACAATTCAAGATTTATTGCAAGGGCAGGGCTTCACTCTCCCTGTTCCTCATTATTTATAAGAGAATTGCAAGCAGCAGATATCTCAGTGTTTTCTATCCCCTTTCGAAGCTTATTTCTCACTTCTAATACAGCTAACTGTCAAGGCTGAGCAAGCTTCTTGGAACTGGTTTAAAATCAGAGCTTTCCTTCTTCAGAGTGGCAGTCCTTGGCACTTCTGGCCGGAATGCCTGCCACCTGCTGCTGTGACACAAATCCTTACACTGCTCTACACCACAGTTGAATGCCTCCAGGATTCACTCATGGGGTCTTTAGGTTGCTTCTTACTTTGTAAGTGACCATTCACAAATCTACCATGAAAGCTGGAGATGTTGCAACTTCTTACCCCTTGTCAGTGCACTACTTACATATGAGGGCTCGCAAACCATCCCAAAAATATTCCCTTCTGATGCCTGCTGTAAGCAATGTCACAAGGTTTCCACAGAAACTTTAGAAATCAGCTGGACCCTGCTGTTCTGCCACCCCACAAAAAATAATGATGTTGTTAGATGTACTGAGTTAGAGAGGATTAGCTTAGCTTTGTAGACAGAAAAGGGATCCAGCCTGCAAAAGGCTTCCTCCCCTGAACAGTTGTTTCCAAAACATTAGCAATGAACTGAGGGAATGGACCTACTCCAATGTTTTGTGCCTCAGCTTTCTACTGATATTTCAAAATCACAATTTAACTAATTTGAAAAGAAAAAGAGGTGGGGTTTTTTGTTGGTTTTTTTTTTTTTTATTTATTTATTTTGTTTGTTTGTTTGTTTTTTAGTTTTCCATAGTAATCTTTCTATTACTCTTTTAACAGATAGGCTTATAATGATAGCATCATTTTCTCGTACTGCAGCTTAAAGAGGAAGCAGTATTATTAAAGTGACAAACTTCACAGCATCACTTGAATTAATGACTGTCTCTCTGGCCAGAGAGAAGCAGAGGGTAAGAAGGGCCTAAGAGGTCCTTTGTGGCAGTTCTGTAGCTCAGCTGCCACTCACTGCTTGGAACATGCTAATGCAGAGAGATTAGTCCAGGAGTGGCTGTGGGCAAAAGTGAAATCCAACCAGAAGGGCTGAATGATTTCATTCTGTGAGAGATTTGCCAGGCTGAGGAGCCAAAGCCCAGAGAGGCAGAGTCCCTGCAGATGCTGCTTTTTAAGGAGCAGAAGTGCAGCAGACTGCCCTGAGGCAGACACTTTGCTCTACAGCAACTGTATTTTCTTCTAGCCAAACCCTGAAATTGGTTCTGGAGGTATAGCATCAAGGGGACTATGCACAACAAGCCACACACAATGTGTGCCTACAACACCCTCACAGCACAGGCACAGAGCCCCAGAGTACCACTGTAACTGACTGTAACTGATGGGCAAAGATCTGCACACAGGAGTGCCAGTAGTTGGACTTCTAAGTCTGTATTAGGTTCCCAAAACGAATGTTGGTAGTTTTCCAAAAGAGTTCAGCACTGGAGAGATCACACTTGGAGTCTCTTTCTTAAGTAGGGTTACCATCAAGCAAGATATGCAGTTCCTATACTGGGAAGCCTAGATTAGCATAACCACATGTAAATTTTCACACAGCACAGAAAAGAACTAATTTCAGAGTATAAAGTTAGGTTTTTAATAGCTTTTTTTCATCTTCATATTAAAAATCAAGTTGGTCCCATGAGCAGTAGTGCTAACAAAGCCTCAGTTTTCACTGTTGTGTGTCTCCTGATTGGATTTCCACAGATTTTTGAAGATGAAATCTCCAGCTGAAGCCTTTGTTTCCCTGGAGGGCATGGATAAGGGTGTGGTTCTTTGTGTAGGGCTCACGTGACAGATTTGCTCATAGATAACACTGTAAAGATCTTTCTGGGCATGTATTTTCATTAAGTTTGAAGGATCAAAACATAGATGAGATCCCTCTTTCGAAGTTAGATGCATTTAGAGAAAATGGCTCTAAAGTTTTGGGGTGTGAATGGACTGACAGAGTGATCAGAGATTTCTTTTATTTAAGAAGGCAGGCCAAAGATTGATGCCTGTTTATTTGCAAGTTAATATTGGACAAATAGGAAAAGCGATTTTCAAGTACCATTAATTATAATATATTACTCCACTCAGTTTGCCTGTAGAAATGTCTGTCTTACACAAAACAACAAATACTTTCTTCTCTTATTCAACCACCAGCCTATACACTTTTTTCTCAGTGACTATACTGGAAGGTTCCTCATGCAACCTGCATGGTTAAGAGAGATCACAAAGACTGGAATTCTCCATCCAGGAGCATTAAGTTGCATAGAAGAATCAAATGTCCTGTTTTCCCTACGTGTTTTCCAGCAGAATCTGGGGTTACAAATACAATTTGTCAGATTCTTTGATCATACTGACTGCACGCTCCAGCATCCTGGCGCACTTGTAACTGTGCCTTTTGCTGCAATGCTGTGACCCACCTTACTGTAACAATTCTTTCACTGAGTGTCCAGCTTGTTTATATAAATTCTGCTTGGATAATTAAAAACACAGTCCAAAGGTTATATTAATAGCCTTTGTGAACAGCCGTGCTTATAAGCTTCTCCTGTTGACAAATAACAAATAGGAGTCCAAAGTAGTATCAAGCTTCTGCTGCCCACACTGTAATTCTGGGAAGTCATTTTTAATAACACCAAACATGCTCAAAGAACCTTCAATTACAATATATAGTACCATAAACAGTAGCTTATGTCTACTTATACAAATAAAGAACATAGAGTGAAAACTCCTGAAGTGTTCCATGTTTACTAATTGAAGCAAATATGACCACCTGTTCTGTTCTATCTTTCCTCACCTCCCTCCCATTGTCTGCTTGCACATTTTCAGAAACCTCAGGTTTCTGTCTCTGGAGCCAGCACTGTCTCTGCGCTGCCCGTTCATACAGGACTTAGAATCACGAGGTATTTATCAGGGGCTCCAGCTGCTGCCACAATATAAGTAGTTTTATCAACCTAATGTTTTATTTATCTGCACTTAATGTTCCTATTTAAAGGGGAGAGAATATGGGAATATTAATGGAAAAGTTGGGGGGAGGGAGCTGAAATTAGTTATTAAAAGTTTCACCACTTGAGCTTTTAAGCTTCTCCATCTGAAGCTGCTCGGTTTGATGTGAATGCATGCATATCTCTCATGCAAATTGTCCCAGAGGCAGCTATTTTGGGCAGAGTGTATATTCATTGTGGTGTCATAAAAGGTCGATTAGGTCTGCCGAAATTCCTGGTTGATGCTGATTGACTGTGAGTGACATTTAAGTCTTTCAGACTTCCTTATCTAGCCCATTCTCTGCAGGCTGAACATGGACGTGCGCCTTATGCAACCTCACAACAGACACCCCGAGCTGCAGATTTAGGAGCTTTTTAATTATCTGTGTGTAGGGAGGGAAAGAAACTGTGATGATTTTCTTTTCGTGCTGAGGGGAGTTGTTTTCAGCCTGCTGCTGGAAATGACACAAAACCCAGTGAGATGCGTAAATAGGGCTCTTCTCCTGGAGCATGGAAAACTGAACAGATTTTCCTCAAATGTTCTCACAAACACACCTGCCAGCTAACAGTGTAGTGGAAAAGCATCTTCACCTGAAAATCCAGCTTGTCATGAAAAGGGCTAACCAACTGAAAAGAGAGGGGTGAAATGGAAATTCTTTTTAATCCTGAAATCTGCTATTTAACTTCTCAGGGAGCCTTTAATTTCTACCCAGCATTGCCACTTACACCAGTGCTGTGTACCTTTACTTTGTTAATCTGTTTTGCAAAACTACCAGTTTTTGCTTCATCTTGATAAAAAGAAGAAACTTAATTTTTACCTCTAAAATGTAGTTTTGCAAACAAAAGTGATGGTTTGCTTGAAAACCACACATTTTAGAAAACAGGTTCTGAAGAAAATATGAAGCACTGCCACCTGATGCATAGATGCACACACGTATGCACATCTATAGTGGTAAAGAGAGAGGAACAGTAATGTGTACTCTTTACTTTGTCTGTAGGTTTCTCCAGATTAAATTGTCAGGCTTGGCAGGCTTTCTGGGTCTAGCAACTGAATGATTTGGGTTGATATTTCCTGCTGTGGAGATGCTTGAAGTTGCATTTGCAAAGGCCTCCAGCAATGAACATACTGAAAGTCGATGGAAAGAGCTCGAATCTTTTCTCCTGAACATCCCACACACTCTTTTTTGTAGGAAGAATGTGGTCATCTGTGACTGTGTAATTTCCAATATCTTGAACAATGCCTGGAACGATAAGTACCTATTGGTTCTAATGATTGACAACTTTTGGCAAGCATTTAAGAGATTTTTAAACAACCCTTAATCCCTCGCAGCTGTGACTGAATACAGACCAAAAGAATTGGCATTCCCTCTGCATCCTTTGACTTTAAATATAATCACTTGGTGTCAGTGATCGTGTGCATTGTCTTTAACAGTGAAGGAAATTAGCTTTAATTTCACAAAGTGATTGCATCTTGGCTTTCAGAGATGCCTACTGCAAGCCTATTGAGCACACCCCCCAGCCCCTGGGCACAGAACAGCACTATAAGCAGCAGAACACCACTCCATGGGCTGCAACTGCAAGTATCCCCTTGAATAGCTAAAAGGTGTCTTTGGCCTAATGGCTCAGGAGACAGGATACTTCTAACAGTGCTTGTTCCTACTTTGTCCAGCATTTACCTGTGTGTGAACCCAGACTTTGCTGTGGGACTTGGTTGTGGGACTTGGTTGTGGAGCATGTCCTGAAAATAGGAACAGCATGTTTCACCTGAAGTCTTTCATGTGCTGCCAGTGCTTTTCCCCTACTGTCACTAGAGCCCCTTCCTTTTTAATCCCGCTTGCAAAACTTCCCTGCTTTGGGATTTTTGAGGGCCTGCTTTGCTGTAAACATGCACATACTGACTTTCTTGAGTGATTGGCCAAAGAGGGCTATAGGAAGACAATAGGTAAATACAAATGTAATTTCAAGTCACAGGAACCTTTAGCAGTTAGAGTAAGGAGACAGTATGTACAATCATTACACAGTCCGTCCATTTTTGTGTTTTATAACACCTCAGGACAATAACTGGTTTGATGGGGCTATTTTAAAATCATTATCCTACTACTTTCTCTATCACATCAATTCAATTTTCCACTGAAGATTGAACAACCCACTTGAAAAAAAGTATCTTTTTATTAGTCATATTTAAGAAAAACAGGTACTGAACTTTTGAGGAATTAAGTATTTACATTCTTATGAAAGAATTGCAACAGAAAGAAGCATCTTTCAGGCACTGAAAATATAGCTATGATTTAGAGAATATCCTCTTTATTGTAAATGAAACACGCTCTTTCTCTCACACATGAACTCTTCCCCTCACATACACATGGCACTCTTAGCCAGAGATGAGACCAAAACATGAGTTAGCCAAATAAGCTTTTCCCTATCAAATTTTACAATTAAACCTTCAAACCAACTAAGTGCAAACACTTGTTGACTATTTAAAAGAAACAAGGCACCAAACAAAACACATTTAATCACTTTACATATTCACAATATCAAAATAGCTAATATAAGGTATAGTTGATAGCAAAGCAACTCAGACTGACTCCGCAAGGAGTTGTCCCTGCGGAATCATGACCTAATCCAATGCCAGAGAAAGCTGCATCCTCACAGCACCCCTGGAGCAGTCTGGTATATAGAGATGCATAGGTGTATGGCCTCTTGGGGGGATTTTGCATGGGAGTCAGAAGACTGTAAGGAGAGATAAAAGTACACCTAAACACTCAAGCACTTGCAGCTCCCAAAGAAAAAAGGAAACTTGCATGTCCTTGTGTAGTTTGGGATCCTACATGTGAATATGTAGTTTGAAAATCTGGACTAGTTGTGAAAGGACGTTGCAAAATCTGGTTCATACAATAATATTTTTTAAGTGTCTGACTTACTATCTGTTGTATTGCTCATTTTGATCCTGAATATGTAATTGACTGATTGCCAATTAATTACATGTCATTAAGTAAAATAATAGATGGCTTCAGTACCGATCTAGTTTAAATAACATGAACTGTGCAGTTTCCCCTTTTAATACCATTATACTATTGTCCATTTTTGCAGACACATGAAAGCTACAACCATGCATTATACCCCACAGGGACAACCAATCACACATGTACAGTGCTTAGAGATTAACCCACAAAAGTGTAATCCTCCTCTTTCTCTACCCATTCTCAAGTCTGGAACAAAATACTTTTTTCCCCTCTTTTGAGGGGACTTTGTGACACCTGCTTTACCCTCTATGAGAAAAGGAGGTGAGTGAGCAAGGCTGCCTGATGTCCCATCAGAATCAGGCAGACTGGAGATGCAGTGTCAGATCTTGAAGCAATGACATGAACCCTGGCTATGCATACCCATATTGTCTGACCCCTACCCTAGTTCTTGCTATAACACGAGTGCAAGCAATACCTCCAAATGACTTGTGTCCAGAAAGGCCATGGCTGGCTCCTAAAGAGGCTGAGCTCTATCCAATGCTTTTGGACACAGCAGGAAGGTTTTTCAAGGCCTCTTGATTTCTGTGTGAGTGACACCTCATGACCTTGGATGACATCCCCAGAAGGCAGCCTCTTCATCTCACTTCAGCTGTGAGCAACATTTGTGCTGGGAACTTGAGTTGTCCCTTGTCTTGCTGAGTCCCTGATGTACTTACTTTCAGCTTCTTCAAGTGCTTGCACAAGCTATTTCCATTGCCATCTCTGGATGCTCTGCTGGATGATGATGTGATGTCAAGTCACATTATGTCTAGAGAGATATAAAAAGACAGGTTTTAATATACAGTGTCACTTCTTTCTTTATCTTATCCACTCTCAGCTCTGGCAATTAATGCTCCAGCTCAGAGGTTCAAGCTTCCCTTTAGGGCCACTGGGAAAACTGCACTTCGTGAACTCTTTGAGAGGGATCCTTTCCTTTCTCACCTCTGGAGCCCTTCTTTATGCCTTCAAGAGCTTAAAGAAAAGGCAGAAACTCCTAGCACTTTCAGTGGTCCTGTCATATCATTGGAGACACTTGCTCCCCAGGAATGTCTCATCCCAACCAGCATCCTGGCAGAGGAAGAGACAGGATATGTCATGCTCCCTGTGGCAGAAATACCCCCATGACAGTTCTCCTGCTAAGACTCTTAAGGGGAAATTGCCAGCTCCCTTGAGCAGCAGACCAGCAGTGGCAAAATATCTTGTTCCTTGAATGAAGGCTGCACATATTCTATTTGCTACTATGCTGCCAAATCTAAGGGCATCAGGGAGCTCAAGAAAATAACTGGGAAAACAATGTCATAAAAGCTGCTCATAGGTCTGCAGTCAATCAAATTTGAGGCAGGTACTATGTTCAGGATCTCATAGTAGTCACCCACACCCCTTCAAGCAGTTTTCCCTGAAATAATATTCCCCTCTCTCTACAGTCCTGAAGCAGTATGACCTTCTTAACTGCAGTGATTTCCCTATTGTTCTTATATTTTTCAACTTCTTTACCAGTTCTTGGTCTATTACAAAGGGAAGCCTCTTCCTCTGGAGCTCAGAATGGGTCATTTTGTTTCCCAGGAATGGTCAGTTGTCACATTTCAAATAGCATTTAGTACTTGTCTACTGTAGGTTGTTCACCCACCAGAGGCACTGTCCCTCCTTGATGGCCATACATTGTGTTTGCCACCCTTATCAAGAGCTTCATTGCAGGGCTCACAGTTTAGGTTGATGCTTTCACGTGAGATCTCAAGCCCTATTTCAAGCTTATTTTGTTATTTTATAGACCAGTGAACCCCATTTTGTATTATCTTCCTGCCTTATGGTAGACATTCCTTAGTCCTTAAATGTATTTAGGCAGAAGCTGTGCAAGGATCTAGTAAACAACAATAACTACAGTCTGATGGAAAGCTGAAACCATTTGTATGAGACATAAAAAAACCAACAAGCACAAAAATAATGTAAAAACAATTAAACCCACACTCATCCTGTTCTAGCTTTTTCATCATAGTTCTGTCTGTGAAGGGACTTGCTGAGCAATGATGATTTCAGAATTTAAGACCAGTAGTAGAAGTAATTGGAATTTCTCCCCAGCCTTGTCTGTTATGACTAATGGGCTTTCTATGGAGAGCACATATTGTCCTGAAAAGTTTTTCTTTTCATCTAACCCCTGCTAAGAGATTTGTTGATTTACACCAAACCCACATCATCCATTTCAATCCAAAAACTTTGCTACTGTCCTGTCTTATGTTTAGAAGCATCGCTGGAGTTGATACACCTGTTTTAGCTGTTAATCCTTGGTGTTGGCATTTCTGGGATCCCAGGCATGACTGTGTGCTCTTCTGCTCAAAAATGAATAGCCAAGAGAGGCAGAGAATCGTCATGTTCAAATTCTGGTCCTAGGTTTTGCCTGACTGCAGAATAGGGGCAGTAAGTTACAGACAGATCCTTGAAAATACTTTAGGGTCACTGGTTTTTCTGGGACTAGAGTGACATGATACACAACACAGAAATATTTTAACCAAGGCTGAATCAAATCTCTTTAAGACACCATCTCACCAGTAAGTTCTTATTCTTCATAGTTAGTCCTAAAAGTGATTTATTCTGAAGGCAAAGGGGGCTTTTCTGAAAAGTAAGAAAATACCTCCATCTGACACCTCGTTATGCAAACTCAATTGCATAGGAAGCACTTCAATATTGCAGTGAAGGGGCATAATTCCTGCTAGGTGCTGATCATTTATGGCTTTGAAATTCATGTGGGCATGTTTGTCCTTGGGACCATTCATGCACTTGAATTTAGCAAAGTGCCCTTAGTACATATCTGGACTGGGACCAAAATTCTTATCATATGTAGGGTGTGAGTTGGTTCATCTTTAAAACTAAATTAAAATGTTGAGTTGTATAACCTTCAGTGTGTCCCTCATGATGAAAATGATTCAGTGTTACCCCAGTAGATAAATCTCCTTGGAAAGTTCATGCATAAACTGCATTTAAGGAAAATAGCTTCTAATTATGCAAAGATATTAACAACCATCCCATCTGATTGTAATGAGGATAATTTGCATTATTCCCAAACAAAAAGCTTCTATAGAAGAGAGTAATGGCTGATATGCATTTTGCTACGGTCCAGCTAATGATCAGAAAACCATTATTCTGCTTTCTTTATGAAAGTTCTACTGCTCAAAAAAGTTGGGATGGGTCTAGATGGATGGTATGTCTGATAACATATTCGCCATCACTACATAACCCTCCATCATTCACCAGCACAGTTTCTTAATTCATTTTTCTTTCATAAACTTCCTTCTGCTCTTTCTTTGGTTCTGATAGAAGTACACTATTGGACTTACGTTGCAGGCTTTTCTCAAACATGCTGTAGAGGACTCTGAAGGGACTATAATCACGGGAATATTTTGGTTATGTCAGAGGACTGTAAAATCTTTTACCAGTTGTATGTGTTGAAGCACATTTTGTCTATTCATTGGGATCAGAATGATCAATCCATTTGAATGATGACATGCATAGATGATAAAATCTAGGGAGAGTTCATGTATGGAAGTTTGTGTTTAACAACATGGTTTATGAGCCTACATGGGATGTATGTACACACTGCGTAATAAAAAATCTCCTAGTGCTATGAACTGAAGTTTCAAAGCAGCCTAAGAGAGTCATGCATCTAACTCCCTTATGTCTTTGGAACCCTAGACACAATATACTAGAAATAGGAAAGGGACTTGAATAGTAATTACAAGCGTACTTTGAAATGCACAGAGGGGAAAAAAACGGGATTCAGGGCATTGTAAATTGAGGAAGGAGAGAATGATGAACTATGTGTTTTGGAGCTAAAGGACTGATATACTTTTGTGGCCTTGAAAGCTTATATGAATTATCTGGCAATCATACATTGTACTTGTAGCAGTGTTTTCTTTGCAAAAACCTCTGACTCCATTCAGGGTTTGATAGTTTATTTCCTTTATGAAAAGTAAAACTGAATAGAGGGCAGAGGGACAGAAATGCAGCTGGTGGGTATGCAGGTTTCTTCTTGTTGTTTTGTATGAACTGAATAATATTTTATAGGCTGTACCCATACTAAGAGCTGTGATGAGGGGTAATGAAATCCTTCATCAACTCATGGAGAAACAGCAAAAGAAGGTAACTTCTTCGCTAAGGTTAATTGGCGTCATTAGTGAAAATCAGCACAGAATCAGTGGTTTTCACTATCTGAGAATCTCATCCAGAGTGCTGAAATCTCTTCTAGCAATATAAACCAAACTAGTCCAAGGTTTGTGTCTGTTATGTTCAGGTAGCAGTTGGCTGAAAATTTTCAGCTTTATTGCAAATATGTATAATGTAACTTAGTTGGAATTAACAGGGAGTGTGTCTATACAGGTATGAAGAGAAATACCTGACTGGTTTCTTGTTAAGCTATTTATTCCTTTATATCTAGCCATAGATAAATCAGCTTAAAATCAGAGCTTATTTTACTTTCTATACATTTTGCATTTTTCAGTAGATATTTGCTATGGTAGTCCTAAACACAGGTATGTGGAACTTCTTTATGCATTTCCAGTAGTAATCACATCCAAAAGGTAAGTAAATTCTGTGTCTGAGGGAGAATTTCTGAGTTACACACTGATTGCAGGGCTCACAACACTGAAAAATATGGCCCCTCTATTAACATAATTTCAAAAACCCAGTGAGGCTACTTGAGCTTTCATTGGTGATAACAAAGAAGTGAGCACTGGAATCAACAATATAAATTTGTGTATTGTTCTCAACTGCAGTTTACAGGGGAATGTAACTTCTGAACTGTTGCCTGTGTTTGGGGAATCGATCCGTGATGGATTCTGCATGGCTTCTCTAGTCTCCAGTAAAGGTTTTCTTGCCGTTTTTCTCACATTTATGGCTCTCAAAGTCTCTTCTTCCTAGACAGATATTTTCATTATAAGTTAGGAGTTTAATTACCTTCTATGTCTCTTTTCTTTCTATTAAATTGGATGGAAATCAAGCAGCACATTCAACAGTCATTGTGCAGAAAGGATACAAAGTCAGACAGACTCACTATGTATATTCTGTGTATGTAAGGAAAAAGAATAAAATAAAAATGTTCTTAATTCAGGCAGCTGAAACTGCAATTATTCTGTGACCCTTCAGCATTCTTTCCATTCATCTTCCCTCCTCATAATAGTTTGCTGAGTCCTATGCTCTAATTCTTTGTCTCACAGCTACAACTCTTTTTCCCTGTTCCTACTCCTGCTTTTCTCATGGGAATGTCTTTTTAATCCTTCCCTCCCTGAAGGTTCATATCTCAGCAGAGTTGCTTCTGCTCTGGGGTTACAATCTAGAAAACAAGGCAACAGGAATTTTACTTTGAAATGTGAAGCTTGCCTAAACACATCCAAGGCATTCAGCAGGAATGCTTTTCCCTCCCCCCTTCCCTGTATACATTTGGTTCTCTTAATTGTTCATCTCTATTCAAAGCAATTTCCTTGGCACACACATTTTCATTAAATGTAATGAAGGAAGGACAATTTAGCATCCCACCTGTGACAACTCACTGATTCAGATCATGATGACCTATTGTGAATACTTGGGCTTCAGTCAAGATTTTGATTAGTGAGAAGAAGTAACCTCTGCATAATTAAGACTGTAGCCAGAATTTATTTATTATGAGCCAGTTTAATTTAGAAGTAAAAGTCCATTAATTAGGTAATATATGAAGGCACCTCCATAGCACTCATTGGCGGAATATCTGAGAATTTACACTTTGTCTTACTTCATATTCTGAAAAGTTACTCACGTGTCTAGTCTCTGGAAGGGGGATAATTTATTTGTGAGTACACCACAGGAAAAGCAGAGAAGCAGCCTGAAAAATAGGGAGTTTGAAATTTTTGGTGTCAATCATATCTGGAACAATTTGAAATAATTCTTGCTCTACTGTCACGCAACAGCTCATGAATAGTTTGGCCTAGAAACTTCAAATATGATTTATTCAAAAGGTCTTCCTTCCTCCTACTCTGCATAAAAAAGAGGAGAGGGCTGGTGAACTTGGAAGCTATTCCCTGGAAACGTGGAAACAGCAGAGCTGCCTGATGGGATCTGAAATAGCTTATTGAGTTTGTCACTGATACTGTAGGCTTCTGTATTCACAATATATGAGAATAGACAGCAACAGTCTGTATTGCTGTTGGAGAGGGAGCTTTGGTTTCCTTGCAGCCAGCTGTTCTTTTAGTCACAAGCCAGCACCAACTCTTAATGCACAGGGACTATTAATGCTGCTATCAGCATCCCACACAAACTGCACCCTTGCATGGAATTTCTAATTCTGTGGCCCCTCTGTTAGGTCCATAAACCACCATGCCCCGAGACACACAGTCATTTTCTCATTGATTCTTATTGGTCTCCCAGTCTCATCACCACAGGAGCACTCAAGAGACATACAGGAGTGAAGAAAATGAGGTTTTCATTCTGATGTGTCTTCTACCCTCACCATCTTGCTGCTGATGCCATCCAGGGCTAAAACCAAAGCAAACAGCATAGCAGTGATAATAAATGACTGAGGCTTTAGCAAGAAGGAGTACACAATGAAATCTGAAAAGCAGCTCTCAGATAATTACAGAGTTTTATGCTGCAGGCTGCACATGTGAATTTCATGTGATGGTCATTAAAAACAAATTCATTACAGCAGGAAAATTTGTTTGCTTACTTTTGTGATCATACTTTGAATATTTGAAGAGCAAATGTTATACAAAAAAGCTTTTAGAAATACCTGGTATTGAGGACAGTATTAAAGCAAAATTTACTCCTTTCCCACTCAAAAAACCCCAAAAACCCAACAAACCCCCAATAAATCCCAGAGGAAGAATGTGAACACATAAATCTAGGTCTTCCCAGAAGTACATACAAGCTTGCTACATGTATCCAAGCTCATTAACATTTCAAATTGTCCTTCTATCAATTTAAATATGAATAGATCATTGTGCATGAAGGGAGTGATTCATCTCAGTGGCTGAAATTGCTGGTCAGAAATTGAGAGGCAAAAAGAAGTTTTCCAAAGCCTTTCATTTGATGTGATTTTTGAATAAATGGCAAAAGATCATCGATCTTCACAGAATCACAGAATCTGCTGAGTTGGAAGGGACTCACAAGCATTGAGTTCAATTCTTAGCCCTGCACAGGACCAACTCCAAGAGTCACATCAGGTGCCTGAGAGCGCTGTTCAAACACCTCTTGAACTCTGTCGGCCTTGGTACTGTGGCCACTTCCCTGAGGAGCCTGTTCCAGTGCCCAGCCACCCTCTGGGTGAAGAACCTCTTTCTAATATCCAACCTAAACCTCCCCTGACACAACTTCAGACCATTCCCCAGGATCTGTCACTGGTCATCAGAGAAGAGATCAGTGCCTGTCCCTCCTCTTCCCCTCACAAGGAAGCTGTGACTGCAATGAGGTCTCCCCTCAGTCTCCTCTTCTCCAGGCTGAACAGACCAAGTGTCCTCAGCTGCTCCTCATATGGCTTCCCCTCATGCCCTTCACCATCTTCATTGCCCTCCTTTGGACATTCTCTAATAGTTTAATGTCTTTCTGATATTGTGGTGCCCCAAACTGCATACAATATTTAAGGTGAGGCCACCCCAGTGCAGAACAGAGCAGGGCAATCCCCTCCCTCGCCCGGCTGGCAATGCTGTGCTTGATGCCCCCCAGGACAGGGTTGGCCCTCCTGGCTGCCAGGGCACTGCTGACTCTGATTCAACTTGCCATCCACCAGGACCTCCAGGTTCCTTTCCATGGCACTGCTTTCCAGCATCTCATTCCCCGGTCTGTATGAACATTCAGGGTTGTCCCACCCCAGATGCAGAATCTGACACTTTCCCTTGTTGAAGTTCATATGGTTGGTGATTGCCCAGCCCTCTAATTTGTCCAGGTCTCTTTGCAGGCCCTCCCTGCCTTCGAGGGAGTCAACAGCTCCTCCCAGTTTTGTGTCATCAGCAAACTTGCTTAGTTTCCCTTCCAGTCCTGCATCCGAGTAATTTATGAAGATGTTGAAGGGCCAAAGATGGAGCCCTGTAGAACGCCACTAGTCACAGGTCACCAGTCTGATGTTATCCCATTCACTCTTACCCTTTGCATCTGACCTTTGTGTCTTACTCCATTTTACACTTCCATCCAGCAACCTGTAGCTGTTGAAAATTGCCCATAAATAAACCATATTGGAGTTATTTTTTTGTACTCTTCAGTAAAAAAAAAGGAGGTAGCTGTACTATTCTGTCCCACTTAATGGTTCTGTGAATCTGCTGGTGTGCAGGTATGTTTTGAAAGCTTCAAATTATACACCAATTTTAAAGTGAAAAGACAGCCAATACTCTGTATAGGTAGCAGTAGTAAGTGCTATTTGGAACAGTTAATCATTTATTTTACATTAATGTTATATTTTTTATCCCATTTAGTGTCAACTGATAGAAAACATCATCAATGGTACTGAATTAGTGAGAAGCAACCTGGTAGTGAATTAGTGCTAATGGTCTTTACAAGGCAAGTGCTTATTTCTGTTACACATTAAGCTTTAAAAAAAGTGGGTTTAATACTAGATACAATCTCAGTATGTATGTTTCAGGAAAAGCTTGATTCTCAGGAGCATGTTTTCATTTCTGGAGACTGACATGTCAGATACTTGTGCCCTAGGCAGTAACTTGCAATTTTCCTGTAACAGATTTCTTTTGGGTTTGCACTGAAATAGCTGCTTACTGTGTCTTCTAAATCTACCTTTCATCTCTTGAAAACTTGAAAGCAAGAATTAAAAAATTTCTTTTTACTCTGCAGAGATGTCAGGGACGAGACTTAACATACATTTATTTCTACAAAGTAGTGATGGTGAATATTACATGTAAGTATGTATTAGTGCAGTAGCTCTCAATCTGTAGTCTATGATGTCTGGCCTATTTTAAGACGTATAAGCAAGTCTTACATTACCTGTACCAGAGACATTAATTATATTCATTTATGGATCACAAATCCATAGCTTGAAAACCATAGTGTCCAAGGAAAGATGTGTGAAAGAAGTTACTATCTGTAGGTCTAAATAGCATCATATAAACTGCTCAAGGATGCAAACAAAACCCAAGATGAAAGTTCACGTATCCTCCCTTTTCTTCTGCTATCCACTAGTTTTCCTCATTCTCCTCTTTTCTTCAAGGAGGTCAACACAACCAAGCAACTTCCTTCTCTCTTCCAAAGGACCATGCCCTCATCTTTTCTAATCCACCTTATAAATGTAATTTCTGCTATGGATTATGTTTGAATAAAGAGCTCAGATTTTCTCCTTTCCTTTGATTTTATACTATCCACCTTCAGGCAGAAATAATAACTCCACTGTGTCTGTAAACAGCCAGCATATGATTAAAGCCATCACAACAAATAAACATGAAATAGCGATGCTCATCAGTACTGGTGAACAGAGAACTGCTTCATGCTGCTAGTCACCAGTTCAGTCCTTGCCAGTGGCTTGTTTTCATTTTGTTCCTTCTGTTGACTTCAACTCTTAGGACTGACCTTGGATTTTCAGGGGTGACTGACGTCAGTACCAAAATTAGCTTTCTGTTTATTTTGTAATTCCCACAGGCAAAAGATATATGAAATATTCCTCACAAAAGGCCTGAACCCAAGTGTCTCCTCCACACCTTGCTGGGTAGCCCTGTCCAACTGACTGGTTTGCTTCCACCTTCCCATGGAGCAGGCAGGCAGGTAAATGCTCCCATTTTCTTTCACTGACAGAGTCTTTAAGGCCTCTGATGTCCTCAGAGCAGGAGTCAGAGACCCTGAAACAGGTTTTCATGGGAACACAATGGTGCCTAGACACTTGGTTCCCCTTGAGGGCCATGGTTGGGCTCTGCAATGAGTATTGGAAGATGCTGTATGTGTACCTACCATTTCTGAGGTTTCATGTGTTCCTCATGTTTCTAACCTCAAGTAACTGAGTTGGTTTTGATGCATGAAGACAGATACTGATATACTGCTCCTTCTTTACATAAATGCACATACACAAGAAAAGACAGTAGGAATAGAAATAAATAAACAAATGCACAAAAATGGTAAGCATAAATATTGCAGATGTAGATAAGGTAAAAATATATAGCAGGCAGATCTCTACTGAAACAGATGGATAGCCCATAGCAATAAGCAGTAGCTGTCCGTGAAAGATAGGCAAATGAAGTAGTAAAAGGCTTGTGACTCTTCAAAATTTAATTTGCCATGAAAGCCCATCATGAATGATGCAAGGGCAATACCAAGTAGAAAACTATCCAGCACTACTTCTTTTCTTCTTAACCTGTGGGATGGAAAGTTATCTGACGGGTTACAATAAGCAAACATGAATGCAGATACAGAGAGATATCTCAGCACTTGACAGCTCTCAAAGTTTATTGTCAAACCAAATTAGCAGAAATCTGCCACGTATGAGCAGGCAGAACAGCAGGCAAGATGCTAAAATGTCTTCAGTGAAATCATTGCCGTCCATGGTATTCTTACAACCATGTTCTTTCCCTTGACCTCCACTCACTAGTTTGTAAGATATTAAGGTGTCAGCAATCAAAAGCAACTTCTGGAGAAGGTTACACCACCTTATTTATTCTGCAGTTTCTTTCCTACTTCATTTATACATGTCAATTGTGATATGCCTGAGAAAAGGTAAGGTCCTTTTTTTTTTTCCTTTGTAGAACTTCAAGAACACTTTAAGCATTATTTCCAAACTTATAAGTGGACTATAATTGAAGCTGTAACACAACATGTGGAATAGCAATAAAGAAACCACAGCAGTCTGACTTTCCTATGTCTTTGGAGGGTGTGCTTGTGGGGAAGAGTGATGTAAAGAATTGTGCAGTTAGTTACACATACGTACTAGACCTCAGAGACCTCCTTGTCCTCAGTTTGGAACCCTTGTTCTCTGTTCACCTTATTATATATTTGTTTGGATAGATGGACACCTATGATATGCAAATCTCCCACAATATGAGATGGGAACTGTTTTGTGCACAAGGCAACTGAATCTTTCCTTGAGCTGATGTCTCCTAATTCAGCTACCAGCCCCTCCCTTGTGGTCTTTCTGCCTCATGCACACATACTAGCATGTCAGAGCTCTGCTAGACTGTCCCATCTGACTGTTTTGAAGCTAAATATATATTTCCATGTGCATACATTTCCAAGTGTTCAGCCCTTGTCAGTAATAGGCAAAAAATTGTGGGCTCAAGTCATACTTCCCAATGGGGAATCCCAAGGCTCTATATTATCCCTCTCTGTCCTTACTCCATTGCATACCATCAGGCCAGCTTACAGAGATCCCCCTCCTCTCAGCATTCAGTCTTGCCTGATGTCCTCAGGGAGTAAGGAATTAAATAGAATGTGTTTTTGAAAGAAAACCAAGGGAGGCCTCCTGCTGGAGCTCAATAAAGTTGAGACAGCTCTGTCAGCTGCATGTCTTCACTTTGCAGGGAGCTGTCAGTAAGCTCTTTAAAGTTGGGGCAGTTATGCAGGCAAAACAATTGTGTGTGTCACTTGTAATCTACATGCACAAATTGCACCATGTTGAAAGCAAGAAAATTCATTTTTATTTATATAAATACATCTTGTAGATTTCATTAAGATTAGGTCAGACCGTGGAGTTATCAAATAGGCTTGTTTGCACTTTTGTTATCTTCATTTGCAAATGCTGATTAGTGACACAAAATTCTCTTGCTGTTTATTGTAAAATCCTGCTTCTCTTCTTTTCCTCCTGTCAGGAAGGCTCAGAAGGAGGGAGAGGGGACTTCAAAGCCAGTAGCCAGAACCAGAAGGAACATGAAAGTAGATTTACTTGAATGAGGAAAGGAAAGGAGGGCAGGAGAGAGAAGCTCACATGATGGTTTAACATCCTGAGTGGAGCAGGCTCAAGCAGGACCTCTTGATAATGAAGCAGTGGTGCAAGAACAGTGCAGGTCAGTGGGTCAAAACACTGGGGACATAGAAACTACTGAAAAAACTGGGCAAGTGGTTCTTCCCAGTTCATACAGTTCTTACATCCCTCTCAACAGTGATATACAAATCCTTCCCAGTGGCCCATCAGATGACATGTTGTATGCCTGTTATCTGCAGTTTGCTCTTCTCCCTTTCTCTCGAGAAGGAAAGTGTGCATACTGAGTATGCTATGTTATTTTGAAATATTTCTGTTGGGTTGCTGAATTTTCTGCTTTGCATGAACTGACACCTACAGTGCTGTAATCGGCCAGCTTTCAGACTGAACAAAAAAGTTAGATAGATGTCATTCTGTAACTGGTACTTGTTCATAGTGCTAACTCCTCTGGTGAAACTAGGGCTCCAGGATGAAAAGCCAGAGAGATGGAACACTGTGAAAAAGAGGAAGCAATAGAATGGGAATACCAACAAAGTGTGAGGACTACTCAGGGAAGAGTACGTGTAGGGACCCTGGGAAGCAATGAGTGATGAGGGGGATCAGTACATCTGCGTGCATAACAAATGCTCTCACACCAGGGCTGGAACACAACCCTTGGCCAGACAAGTTTGCCTATATTTTTTTCATTGTGTTTTACTTCAGTCTCTGCTTCCTGCCGTGTTCTATCAGAATCCCATATGAATCACAAGAGGAGAAATTCTATCTCCTCTTTTATTTCCGCCCTCTCCCC
>VXBX01005245.1:747482-878520 GCA_013400415.1 Scytalopus superciliaris | reverse complement strand
TTTCCATTCTCATAGATATGCCTTCGTATCTTCATTTAAATGCTGACTGTTCTTCAAACTCCTTCCCAGCAGTATCTGGTAACTAGGTCATTTTTTTAGCACCTAATTGTGTTACCAAATACTGAATAAATACATCAGGGTACTTAAAGTACATGAGGGGTGTGGATTTGCATAGTCAGCATTCAACTTCCTCCAAATCCCATTCTAGAATAATGGCCCTGGATTGCTCTTTCAGTGATGAAACCTATTACTGCACGAAGGAAAAATAAAACTGCTTTCCAAAGATCCCTAGGGTGGAGACTGTGGGAAGCATGTGCAACATTTTTTCAAAGAATGTATTCACAGCAAATTTTTTTCTTTTATGAGTAATATGCTAGAAGAAATTGTAAGTAACAATACAAAATTAAATTTGGTGAATGTACTGAGGGGTAAATCCTTAGAGAAACCTTATCTATCTTGAGTATTCAAACACATCAACTTGCTGGGCATGATGGCAATTACTGCACTACATATATTCAATTTGCTCTTGTATATACAATATTATCTTCTATAAGGAACAGTAAACTGCAGAACGTATTTCAGTAAACACTATTCTGAGTAACAGAAATGGTTTGAGTGTGCACTTCTGTGCATAATAATGTACCAATGAAATATTGCTCTGACACGGCTACTGAATGTAGGGGAGGTCACATCCTCTGACAAGTTCCTCAGTCTTAGCAGGTTCTTCTTTAAAGGCTGGGAGAGACAGTCTTTAGTAGTTCTGGTATCTCCTAACCTGTGGTGAGAAGGAAAGTGTTCCTTTTGTTCAGTTAAATTAAATAAAAAAAAAATACAGGTGGTTCCATTACTCTTGTAGAGACTGTGCTACAAATGCAGAAACAGCCCAATCCATCCATACATATCTGTAGTGACATATATATATATATACATATGCATGTGTGTATATATATTGATATATGTATGACTAAAATCCTAGGTCCCTTTATATTGCAGAAGAATGTCCAGCAGTGTTGAGGGTTGTGTAAGACCCCCCTTTTTATGTGACTTATTCCAGCACACTGTTAGCCATCAGCCAAATACATCCAGCAAACTGGATACGATCTACTGTATTAACATTGGAAAGGCTGCAGTAAAGAACTAGTATTCAGGCCTGGAGCAGAACAGCAATATTTTGTATAAATTCTTGTCAGAACATGCTGATTCATCAAAATGAAACTTTTTGCAGAAAAAGGCTAACTCCTCTGGCATTTTCCTTTGGCTTTACATGTTGCCTTCTTTTCAATTAAAATGTTTTATTTAAGAGGTCAAGATGACCTTTCTGTTTTAAAATAGAAAGCAAATTCTAGTTTAAAAATGAGAAAAATTAACACATCTATTTAAAAATGGAGTATTTAGAAAAGTTCAGGAAAGACCCAATCACTAACCCAACTGAATGTGTGGAAAACTGAAATATCAGCATACGTCTCACTTGAGATGGGATTCTTTTTAACCATTCTTACCAGTTTTCATGATATGACTAAAATTCTTGTCTTACTCAGCTGCATGTGCCTCTCTAGTCACAGCACTCTTCTGCCTGTGTTTCCTTCCTCTCACCAGAAGTTCTGCACTGTATGCAGTGACATTTCTAAGCACAAGCATTAAGCCCCTCTTAATTTAAGAGCATAAGCATTATGCCCCCTCTTAAAAAGCATCCACGTATTGAGGAAAGTAAATGTCCACATACACACGTGCACATACACTTTTGGATGAATGTCTTTTTCTTGGCCTCTCCCCTTCTTTATGTCATGAATGTTATGTCGAAGGTTTCAATACCAAAATCTCTACTGATATAAATGAGTTAAAGTTCATTGTAATCAAGACTCCTGCAGTTCTATATACTAGTGAAGAATTTGTTCTGGTTTGTGATTTTTTTCTTTTTAAAGATGCCTCTTCCTACTTCTGCTGTACAGGCTTCCTGAAGCGAAAACACTCCCTTTGCTCTTTTTGATGCTGCTTTACCATGGAGGCCAGAAAGCTGAGGATTCAATGGTAGAAAAGCCATCAGTTTCTCTTTTTAATTGCAATGCAGGAAACTGAGACCACTTGCAAAGTCATGCGATCCAATGGGGTGAGAGGCTCAATTCCAGCTGAGGCAGAGAAGGGGTGGTATGTGAAATTTCCAGCAGAGAAGACAGTAGCCTTCAGCTGAAGAGACAATAACTTCTTGACACACTTTAACTCAATCACTTATGATTATCTGACACTACTCTTGAGCAATAAAGATAAAAGTGTCCTTTTAAATTGACTCAAAGTCCATGTAAAAAGGTTACACCAGTTCAGTTAAATTAATTTTAAACTTGATTATTTAAATCAATGCCACTTTTGTGTGCAGACAAGATCTAAGTGTTATGCTTTGTGGATGTAGTTCAGTTCCTTCCTACAAAAGGAACTGAAATGGCCAAATTTTCTCACAGTCATACTCCTCTGGGATTGAGAAAGGAGTTTTAAAAGATTGAAATTTGTCTTTCTTGGACATTTTCATATTCAAAATATTAACCAAAGAGCATTTCAGTAATAAGCTGAATGCTGGTGCTACAGAGACAGCACAAACACAAAGGCTGTTAATTCAACAGCAGTGACTCCAAAAGAGCTAAGGAGGTTAAAGCCTCTATTACTAAAACAGAGACTGCTCGCAATTTGCCTTAGAAGTCTCTTCTCTGGAATAGCCTGTGGATGGCCTTCATCCTGATGAACCTGAATTTCCATCTGACACCATATGCTAGTGCAATGTTCATGTCACTCTTTAGGAAGCTGTGCAGTAAACTTACATGCATGGGTCGGGTCCTGAGACATTAGGTGAGGATGCTGTGAAGGTGGCCAAGAATACATCCCACCTGGAAAGGCACAGATAGGGAGACAGAAGCTGAGTCACCAACTAACATTGTTGGCATTTTGTTTTTTACCAAATTCAAGCTGCAGTGAAGGACTTTCAAATCTTTTTTCTTGGGCTGCCTTGGTGCTTGGCAGTGAGACAGAGACTGAAGGCTGCTGCTGGGTATATAAACAGTCAGAACCAGCCTGCTGTTGTCACAGACACACAGACACCATTGCATCACCTGGAGGCATCCCAATTAAATGGAATTATCATCCTCACCAAGCCATAGTTATCACTATTAAATGTCATTAGGCTTAAATTAGGTTTGCTCCAAGAGATTTCCTGAATAAACGAATTTCCTGATTAAGTCCAAGTGGCATGTACTTTAATAAACTCTGTTACCATACTCTTGCACTTTTTCTAATTTTATTGTTTCCTTGACTCCAACTTTCTGGCTGTCATAGCATTAAGCCCTTGGTTAAACCCTTCAGTGCAAAAACTCTGCACATACAAGCCCTTTTAACTTTGAAATGTCATTTTCACATTTTATTACAGGAAAGAGCTTGTTTCCAAAATCAGGGCCTTGGTCATACAGGGAAAAGGCTATACACAAAGCTAAATCTAACACAATTGATTAGGGAATTGACTGAAATCTTCTGGAGACTGCAAGCTGTTGAAGGGGTGAGTGCAGATTGTGTACAAACAATCACACAAGTATGAGATATTTGTAATTTTCCTGTCAGAGTTTCCGCTCGTTCCCTCAAGACTGGACTGGGATGAACTCAGCCTGACTTTTTTCTCTATGGATGTTCAGGAATGTCAAAATATGAGTTCCCTGCTCCACTGATGATTTCCTTTTCATTTCTCCGCAGCTGGTTGCAAATTACCAAATGAGAATCTTGAAAACTACTGGCATTCAACCATTGAAACTGGATGGATCTAAAGTGTTTCAGTTGACGGTTTGAAAACATTGAAGACAAATATCAGACATCAGATATCCCTAAAAAATTGTTTGTGTCGAGAAGCTGGAAAAGAAAAGAAGAGTAGAAAAGAGAGAGGGAAAACCCATTTTCTCTGATGGTGCAAGTGGAGACAGGTTAGGAATATGACCCAGGGACAGGAGCTTCATGGAAAGCAGCCAGATTCAGAGAGGGCTTATTACAGGCCAAGGTAACTCATCATAATATTTTCTCTCACTCTGTTTTGTACATGATACAGTGTCCACTACTAGAGCACCTTGCTGATGAATCTAAATCCTGGTGCCTGATCAGCTCCAGCTCTTTGTAACACTCTTC
The DNA here is from genome assembly GCA_013400415.1 of Scytalopus superciliaris. Taxonomy (NCBI): domain Eukaryota; kingdom Metazoa; phylum Chordata; class Aves; order Passeriformes; family Rhinocryptidae; genus Scytalopus; species Scytalopus superciliaris. Next base: position 874,371 of record VXBX01005245.1, on the reverse strand, counting down.
TACCCTGTACACGTGTAACTTCCCAGTGACAGGACACAGTCAAGAAGTGCACAAACATCTGGAGAGGAAGAAAACACTACTTAAGTCCTGATGTTCAAATATAACTGGCAGTCCCATCTCCCTGAATATGCTGCCTGATACCAACTAAGAAAGTGCTGTAACAGACACAAGGAAAAAAAGAGTTAACAATTAGGGTGGTTAAGCATTGGAACAGATTTCCCAGAGAGGTTGTGCAATCTCCACTGGCAAATTTGAAGGCCCCTGACCTGCAATGTCAGACAAGTTACTGCTCTGAGTAGTTATACAAAGGAGCTGCTCACCTGGATAATCTTGGACCCTGCTTTTATACTGCATGAAGTACAGTCCAGTTCCCTCAAGGAATGGAAGGTGAGTGCAGAAAACACCTATTTCTCCTCTCTAGGCAGTCCTGGGAACTTCCTATGGATATGTCAGACAAAGGCTGAGTAAGTCAGCAGCCTTTCCTCCATGCAGCTCAACAAAGGCACTGAAGGGCTCTATTGCTGCTCAAACCTGAGTGACATTTGAAGAAATAAAGAAAATGAGAATGTCATAATGCATTACAAAACTGAATAAAACCAGTCTTCACCATCTCTTTTATCTGAGATTTTATTCACATAGCATTCCCCCTTTTATAGATTGAGAAAATAAAGAACAGTTTAGCCATTGGGCACAGCATTACCTAGACCAAGGAACTGAGTCTCAGTTGCCTCACCCTTAATCTGGACACTGATGAAAATGAAAAAAATTAGAGCTGATCTAAGTAAAGAAACTTATTTTCTTGATTCAAGCTGCCATAGCAGCTGTTTAGGCTGGCTTAAAGAGAAAGTACATACATTGCCTTTCTCATGGGTTCTGAAAATATGCCCATATCACATATATGCATGAAGGACACTTGCCTGGACTGTGCATCTGGCCCTCACCAGAGCTGTCAGTCACAGACTGGAAATTACAGCTCCTTCTTTGGACTCATGCTGCCCACATTAATGTGTTCAAAATAAGATTCTTATTTATTTTAGACTTTGCACCTACATCCACAAGCTGAAGGCCTCCCTGAATGCCCTTGTACAACATAAAAGCCTTTCTCATCTTTTTGATTTTCCACAGCTGCCTCAGGTGTCTGTACTGCTGCAAACAGCAATTAGAGGCCAAGGAACTTGTCTGTCAAGCACAGATCCAACAGACACCATGTTTATTCCTCCCCTTATTTGCTTTCCAGCCAGCAGAAAACACCCTGTGATCAAGGTATGCACTTTGCCTCAGGTCTCCTTTCTCACTTGTGAACGGAAATATTGTTCATACAGAAAATAATTGAGTCCTGAAGCTGCTCATTTGAGTGGACAAATATAGATTGAAGGCTGCATTCCTACATCCTAATATGTTCACCCAGGTCCTGCGACTAGTGTTTTGTTTGACTGCCTTTAGGCTGCTCACCTCTCAGTGTCTTCCTCAGATCCTCCAAATCACTTCTCAGAGGCAATAAGCCTTTCTCCACTGAGTCACTCTAGGCATTTCGCTCAAAGATATCCTTCATCCAGGAGCAATGAAAAAAACTGCAGGAGCAATTCCCTTGGGTAGGAAGACTCAGGCCCAATTTGCTCTTGAAGTAGTACTAAATTGCGGTATGTGTCAAGCTAGATTACAATGCATTCTTCGTCCAGAACATCTTACAAAATACTGTGTATCATGACACAAACAATGAGACGTTCAGCAGCTTTTCATTAGATTAACACTGAACAAATTGTCTTTGGCAGGACAGCTTTTGAAGGAAGAAAAAGGTTCAAGGTATGCACATTGTCTTTAATAAAGCAGAGTAAAGCATGCTGGGAGTTTTTCCTTAATTGACACTACTATAGCAGTATGCAGTAGTGCAGTAGCATTGTCTTCATTTACAGTATATAGTGTCTTTATGCTCTGGAATATGTAACTGCCTCATGTCTCTTGCGCTGCACAAAGCTCATGGAATGTTTTTCATGGGCAATACAAGCACGTATCAGCTTCCTAAGAAACAACAGCTGAAAGCTTTCTTATACTCACAACTTCTAACATCAATTGCAATTGATAGAAAAAGCACCAGAGCTTTCTGATAGTATTTTCCACAACTCAGCTTTACTCTGTGTTTATTTATGTCTGCCAGGAAAATAAAATGTAGCCAAGACTTCTTTATCAGTAATCCTACATATCAAGAAGACAGAACCAGTCTCTTCATGGTGGTACATGAAAGGAGGAGACACAGTGGGCATAAACCAAAACAATAGAGGTTCATATCAAATATAAGGAAAAACTTCTCACATTGAAGGCAGACAGACTGTCCAGGGAGACTGTCTGCATCCAACTCCCCATCCTTGAAGGTTTTGAAGCCATGAGAAATATGTTTTGATCTAGTCTTTCTTGTAGTAAATTAAATATTGTTAAGTCAAACAGCTTCCAGCTGAGCTATAACATTCTTTGATGTGGTAGTATACTACCATAATACAAATGGCAAAAGGCACCTAGTGGAGGTGCCAAAGAGAAGTACAATCCCAGCTGCTCTCCCCTGACTGTGTAAGGTTTAGCAGCTTTGGATAATAAGTAAGCTGAAAAGCTGAACCTTTCCACATTCTATGAAACTTCAAGCTATATTCAGATTGCCTGGCATCTACATTGACTTACTATCAGAAGAAGAAATTCTGCTGGTTTTTGGTTTGTTTGTCCCACCCCTGCCACCAATGTCCTTCTCCAGACTGTGTTTTGGAAGTGCTTTTCTCCTCAAAAGGGCTGCTGCCTGAGCACTGGGGCAGGCTGTGATGCATGCTTAGCTACCCAAGCTGTCCTCCTTTCTACTGGCATCACACAGGTACCAACAGTGGAAAATGGAATTAGTTATCTCATTCTAGGCAAAGTTGCTCCAAAAAATAAGCCAGAGGAATAGGGAGCCATCTTTTTGTCATCATCAGATCACTTGTGAATTTAGAATATGAAGGAAACGTAAGTTATAAGTATTTTCCACCTAGAACACTAAATGGAAGGTCTGGTACATGTTTTTTGGAAAGAGTACTAAGGGATAACCTTAGTATATATCATCACTCTGACTTAATGAAAATTATGTTTGAGAGATAGAACGTGAATTGCATGACCGTTCCAAGAGTGAGAAGTATAGAGTGTTTATATGGAAACAACAACAAGTTGTCTACTTCTGTCCAAAACAGGAGTGGAACACAACTCCTCCAGGATATTTTTCATACACTCAGTGAACATTGACTTGACAGTAGATAATAAAGAGTTTGCCTGAAGTATCTCTAATCACAGGACTTCCCTGGCTTAGTTGAATCACCCCTGGCTTTAGGAATACAATTTGCATAAAACTACTCAAAAGTATTAAGCACTTTATCCTTGTGAGTTTAGTTCCCACTGCCTCAAATTCACCCAGAAATGTCAAGATTTAGGCTATGTGTCTTGGACATAAAGGTGTGCTATGCATTACAACACCGAATTCAGTTCTGTGGGAGAATGCAAGTGTGTGTGTATGCAAAAAATGCCTTTAGCCGAACAGGAGCAAGGTAGTGAATAACATATGTGATAATATGTATAAAAGTATCATCATGTGTGATTTCATGTACATGAAACACATGTACATGTGATACATGAGGCAGTTGTATTGTCCATTTAACTCCAATTTGCTTTCTGCCCTCCTTAAATAACATTTTTGTCACTGTTTAATGAATGAATGTAGCAGCTAGCATTGTTGGGAGGATGTTTTTAAATGCTGTGTGTCTACTTCAATCTCATATACTGTGCTTATCTTGTCATCTGTGCTGTGGTCATTATCCATGGTTGAATGGCTCTCTGCTTCTGGAGAACCAGAGTCTGTCACCGCTTATCCACCATTCCTTTAAGCAATTTCTCTTTCCTTCCAAGCTACAGGTGTTTCGTGGCCTTATGAAGGACATGAAAATATTGTGTGTGCCATGACTGAGTGGGACATCTGGACAACAGCCTTGGCAAACCCTTTGCCTCCTCTCGCCTCCCCAGATGTCCCTGCTGGCAAAGGCAAAAAGATCCTTATGTTGATATGATGACACCAAATGAGATACAAGTCAAGATTATCAGTGCTAAACAAGAAAAGTGAAGGCATACCTCTTAATTTTTGTGTAGAGTCATCAGTGCATTTTCTCTTCTGGGGATTGCAGAAGGAAGTGCTCAGAATTTAAAAAAAGAATAATCCAATTCTTAAAAGAAAAAAAGATTAAAACCACAAGTTTTGTATTATTTCCAGGAAAACTTGGGTCAGATGCAGGTTTTCTCATACAGTGACTTGCCTGCTTTCCCCAGTGTGCTGATGGGATCTCCAGGGAAGCGAGGACACAACTGACTTGGCTACAAGCCTTTCTGAAAGAATTTCAAATAGAAGGGTCTGTATAGTCTAAAGCCTGGGGGCAGAGCCTTTGCCTAGCCTGACTGCTTTGTATGATCTGAGATACATGCATGGATTTAGCACGGATGTCTTGCACCCAGGACAAGCCCCAACTACAGTTTCTGTCTCTACTGGCACTGAGAACAAAGCACTCCTTCTTTGTCCTCCACCTCCTCCTACTCCCCACTGTGCTGCTGCCCCTCCTGCCCTTGCCCAGAAGGCTCTGCCCTCTCTTCCTACAGGGAATAATTCAGCATCCCATTGTCATGATTCAAACCTCTGAACCCACACAGCTACTGGGCTCAGCACAACCACATCCGTAAGAGCCATCCTGATAAATGTTTAACATTACAGAGCTTTTTCCTCCACGGTTTAAATGTTCAATTCCTTTCTGCTCTGTGCACATTTATGTTTTCTCTAAATGAGGCCACATACCCTAACTCTTTCCCCCTCCTCCCCTGAAAGTTCCTACCCTCTCATTATTTTAAGGCATCAAACCTGATTCAGTAAATCTCTTCTTTCAAAACTGTCATGTTTTAGCCTCAGAACACAAACACAGTATTTGTTCCTAGCGTGCTTCCTTTTTAATGCTTTAAAAGCTGTTACAAATGTCTTGTTTCCTTCTAGCCACAACTGTATTAGATTATCTGTTCTGGTTTTGGTTTGGTTTTTTTGTTTCTTTTTTTTTTTTTTTTTAAGAAAAAAAGTGAAACACCTGATGCAAACTCAGCCCTTTGGAACAGCAACTGATTTATAACTTTGTACTCCCCAGACCAAAGGTTAAACCCTCTCGTCAGTTATTAAAGGTTGTATTGGATGCCAGGAAGGAGCAGCATTTGTCAAGTGAGGATTTCTAGGAGCAAAATTGAGACTTGCAATTTTCAGAGTGTACGTGAAATAGGTAGCCTGTGGCGGAGATAGCAGGTTTGTTAAAATTGCAAAAGGATGAAGAGGGAAGACAAAGGAAAACAGACTGCAAAGGACTAAGTGTTCCTTTTCCCACCATTGCCTAGGGATGTCATGGGAAAAGACAGCTGCCCTGTGGTGCATCTTTTTGGGTGGTGAAAGCAAAGCACCAGCAGAAATTTTTTTCAGGGAGAGGAATGCAAAAACAAACCAAAACATTTTTAATCAGTTAACCTATGATTTTAAATTGTACTGAATTAACTCAGTATGATATTTTCAAATTCAAACACTGGTGAAGGAACACAAAATGACATTGATTTGTGTGTTAATGAAGAATACATTTTTAAAAAAGCAATTACTTTTCTGAACTCTAGGAAAATCAACAGATAGATGATCTTAAATTTCAGTTTTGTCTTCCTAAGAACAACTTAATGGGATCCAAGGAATTTTAGGCAGATGTGCTTTAGTACAGTAGATAAGAGCTTAATTATTGAAAGTAAAAATATAAATATGCTTAGATGAGGACAGCAGGAACAAAGCAATATGACTCTGTCACTGTAGATCCATCCTATTTAACTTACTATAATATGAACAGTATACTGGATAGTGGTGGATTGATAAACAGATGTAAACCACTCCCCTGCAAAGGATAAAACTGCTCATAGAAGGATTATTTAAAAAGTTTGGTAACCACACTGTGAAGAGAAAGCTCCTGTCATAGACTTAAAAGCTAATTGTTAAGATATAAAGTTGAAAAAAGTGGACAGTACATTGTGTCATTGCTGACACTTCTGTAGTGCCAGTCCCTGACAAGATCTGAATCTAGAAAGCTTCCACCTCCAATAGGCAGAAGTTAAAGAACATCACACAGTCAGAGCAAGAACAAGAAACACAGCATTATGAGTGCAAACCCAAACTGAATCTTTCTGCATTAGAGAAGAAATGTACTCTTCTGATGTCAAGGAGAGTTCCTCACAAAGAGAAGTTTTGTCAGAAAAACATGGTCAGCACTTTAGACAGAGGTGAGGACACCAGTCTGTTTACTAAACATGTTCTTGACTGACAAGATGTGCCAGCCCTATCTGAGCTGTGATGGCAGGAGTTGGTTTTTCCCTTCTCTCTGCAGACTTGTTCTGGGAGACAGAAAAGCAGAGCCCCGCTTCTGTCCTATGAAGAAGAGATTGACCATGGGAAGGCTGAGCCACACCAGCAGTATGAATGGAAGACAATTATCCTGATTCTTGCATTAATTTGCTCTGCTTCTTTACTACCAATAAATGCTTATGTTTGAGGAAATGTGGACTGGTTTTCCATTTTTTTGTTTCTGCTGTATCCCCTGCTCACACATATCATAGCATTGTAAGCAGGCATGAGGAAAACCAGTATATCCTTAAACAAGCATTTCCCTGTCAGAATCCCAACACCTCACCCTGTGCATAGGCTGATCCGCTAACATCATGGTCCAGTGTTTCTCATCACTGGAGTGCTCTGGAGGTTACTGCTGCTGCTGCACTCAGTGGAGTCCAGAGCAAATTACAACTTGATAAAAAATGGAGGAGCTTTGCCATGCTATAGAGAGGCACAAAAAGAAAAGGAGGTAGTCATTACAGAGGGATGAACAAAACTGGAGAGTGGAAATCTGCATCTATCCATGGCCATAACATTGCAGAACTATTTATTAACTGATTTTCATGGCCCACTGGCTTTTGCTTTGGTTCCTGGCTTAGACACAAACTGGCATGCCCTCTGCCTCCTGCTAGTGCAGTTTAAAGTAAGTACTGTATTTTTGATGCTAGCCCTAATGTGCATGCTGTGGTCTCTCTTTTCCTCAGTTTGCAGTTTGCACTTTTATTTAGGTCCTCTGCTTGTTTATGATTTATGAAGCTTTCACTCTGTCTATCGCATTTAACAAGCACTGTGAAGAAAAGAGAAAGCTTTTAGCTCCAAGGCGAAAAGAAAACGAAATGGTTTCTCCTATTCCTTTAATGCAATTTAAAGGAGATTGGAAGTTAAAGAAGCCAGAAAGTGAAAGATGGGATGGCAGAGGAAGAACAAAGAAAACCCTAGACACCTTTAATTTTCCCTAGAGAATGTTAGGAAAGACAAAGATGGCTTTTCCCCTCAAGCTCCCAAACAGAACAGTTTTTCAAACACACAGATTGGATTTTCAGCTTTCCCAAATCATCTTGGCAAGGTAAAGATACCTTGTACTATCCTCATCATCTTTTATTATCTCTACTAAACCAAGTCAAGTGTTATTTAATTAAAAGGGACACCTAAGGATAGGCCACACAGCTCAGGCAACAAAGGCAGATACCCAAGACAGCTCCTCAATTTGGTTGAGAAGCTACAAAGCTTGGGGACCAGGAAAGAGGTTCTGCCATAAATCACCTGTGATTGAAAAAAACATTCTTCTTGGGAAGTGAGGGAAATGGATGGGACATCTGCTATAATCTGGTCTGAAGCTGCAGCTCTGGAGATGAGCAAAGGCTCTCGAAAGCACTTGAATACAGACTGCAGTTTTGTTTCACTGACCAAAAAGATATTTTCTAAATGCCATTGGAACTGAAAACAATGTGCATCCTCATTAGTTTACTGGCATTTTTCTTCCTCCAGATGAATTAAGCCATTTTCTAGATATATTAAAATACTGTCAGGGAGCTTGGTCCTTGTGCTGGACAATACCAGATCTCGAAGAAGAGATGGGATGCCTGCCAATCCTTGCTCCTTGATTTTTTTGGAGACCCATCCAAAAAATGGAGAATTAATACAAGCATGGCTTTGAAGTTTTACTGTGACCTATAAAGGACTGATGATTTAACTTCTTGACACAGAATTCAGGTTAAGCAGTTTATTCATGACATAGCACCTGAGACTTGCTGAAATCATTCAAAAAACAGAAATAACAATCTTTGGTTCAAGACCAAAACAATGAAACTTCTGTGGTGATGAAGAGAGGAAGCCTTCCAGTCATTCTGCATAAAATTCTCTTTTTGTACTGTTATAGATTTGCTATTCTTTAATGCCTCAAACTCTAATAAAAACCACTTGTATTAAAAAGCCAAAAAGCACAGCACATTTATTACTGAAGACATAGATTCCTCCTCACCTCTTCAGTCTTCTGAGAAGCCTTCCCTAAATACAAGTAGGAATAATATGATACAGTCCCAGTAATTGTAAAAGTAATAAAGAAAGGAGGAGAAAAATTACCATTTCATATCTTTTTGCATGTCAGAAAAGGTGTCATACACAATTGTTTTCCACACGTAGGTCAGCTTTGATCTATGCAAACATAAGTTTTAAGCCAAAAGGATATTATTTTTGAAAAGTTTTAAGCATCTGCAGATAGACGCTTAAAATTAAAGAACCTTCTCAATCGTAAGTCACTATAATTAGTTCATGAAAGTGACCAAAATATTTAAATGAGGTTTAATTATAAAGATTGAGGAGATGACTTCAGGAAAGTGAATTGCAATCTTCCAAATTAAGACAGAAATAAAAATCAAGCCAGAATAAAATAAAATAATTTTTTTTTTAAAAGTATGTTAATTATACTTTGTATTTTTCCTCAAACTGGTTGCAAAGGTATATGGGTAGCAGTCATCACACACACACTGAATTTGGGATGTGACACAGCAGAACTCTGGTACCAGCAACCCATACTTTTCAGTCTGGGGACACCAAAGGGCCCAGCAAAGTCAAAAACACAGCTCCCCTTGCTTTCCATGGGCTTTGTGGTATGGAGGAGGCAGTGATTAATGAAAGTATCTCCATTTTATTCATATTCTTCCACCTGGCCACTTTCTAATTGTACAGTTTTGATAGTACCTAGGCTCCTGCTCCTGTATACAGTCAGGATTGATGGATTTCTTCATCTTGAGCCTCCCACTCGCTCCAAACCTCTGGTTCTTCTAGTGCATTAAAGGTCAGGCTTCAAGCAATTTTCTTGCCTGGATATTTCTTAGTCCATCTCAGGTGTTTTGTAATTAGATCATACAGCAGTGTGATGTATGTGAAAGGTGCTTTATAAATCAGTATGTAATAACAACATAATAATACTGCATCCATTTGTTAAAGAAGAGGGAGGGTATTCTGACTGTCCAGGACATAATTTCCCCAAGGTGAATCTCAGGCAGGACAGCAGGCCTAATGAGCATCACTGCTGCAGGGAAATTGCCATCCCTCTTTGTAAGCTGAGGGTGTTGCAGAGGGCAGAAGTGCAGAGGTAGGCATACTCTCACCCTGGTTTTGTGTCTGGAGCTGCCACTTACCTTATGTGTGAATAATAAAGTCGCCTGGAAGTCAAGAGCCAGACTTTCAAGACATCTAAGGGTAATCAATAGTCACTGGGATTTTCACACCTATCTCCAGCTGCAGTGAGTGAGACATGGTGCTTAAGTGCACTTTAGACATCTTAATGCCTCTGAAGACCTGGCTTTTCATTTCCCTTTGCTCTTGCTACTCTGTGCAGCAGTGCTACTACAGCTGCCTGTCTGGCAAAGGGCTGACAGTTTTCACCCTGTCAGGAGCACATTTAGATCTGTGTCAGAAAGGTGCTGTTTAAAAAGCAGAAGGTGTTACTGTATTTTTGGGAAGTGTTAATGGCTACAACATGCCAACCTTTGACATACAGGCAACTACAAACACAGCTACAGCCAAATGTGGCATTAAGCCTTCCTTCCTTAGGTAAGCATACCTGGCATGATGCACTCGCAGCAGAAATGCCCAGGTGTGCCCTGAAGCAAGTAACCCCGCCACCAGGAGCAGGCCAGTGCCACCAGACTCAGACCTGAAGACTCACTTTGGTGTTGTGTCACACACAGATATGGCCCCAACACCCTGGTCAGATGGGAAAGAAGCTTCACAGGCCCCTTGAAGCATCAAAGGGGTGGAAGGCTTTAGGAACAGCATCCCAGCTTTGAGCAACCAACTTGAGTGTTCCTCAGCTGTGGCAGCCAACACATATAGAGTGTTCATGTGGTCAACTCAGTGGGTGGGAGAGCAAGAGAAGCAATTAAAAAGGACTACATGAGATCTTGGAAGCCTTAGGAAGGAAAGAAAGATGCCCACCCTTTACAGTACACATACATGTATATTTACTCTAACAACAACATCTTATTCCTGTGTTCAGTTCTTTGCTGCTGCATGCTTTTATCTTTCTAAAAGCAGCAGTTCCAGTGACAGGGCACTCTGTATCCTCAGGCTGGATGCCAACTGCTATGTGCTGAGTTACCCATGTACGGTCAAGCCAGTTTAACTGCCTAAAACTTCAGTCTTAACTGTGAGATCATCTGCTGATGATATGTCTGCAAGCTATAAAACCTGCCAGTTATAATATTCATCTTTCTACCATGGTCCTAAAAGGAAGATGAATTAAGATTTTAATGCCCTTAAAATGGAGTATTTAAATACTCCTCATTATACATGAGGTATTCTTCTAGAGCTGGGAGAGTGAGCATTTCTTCAGCAGTGCAGCTGAGTAGATGCTGGGGTCCTGGTCCTCACTCTGCCTCCCCACAAGAGACAGACAAGTAGACACACAGGGGCTGTCTGCTGGGAGTGTCGTGCAGGAGAAACTGCTTCAACCACTTATCCCTGCTGAGGAAAGGTGAAGAAGAAAGTCCCACTTTCCTTCTATTGCTAGCCCGCACTCTGGTTGCATCAGAGGAAGGAGACACAAGTGGTTGGTTTGTGCAACTATTGCTCAATGCTTGAGTTAGCTAAAAAACAGGCCAGGTTCTGCTGTATGACAGCACAGAGTTTATAACTGGGAATAGAAACACATGGGTGGTTGTTTTGTAGGAACTGCTTTAACTCCAGCCTGGGTCAACATTACTAAACTCTGATGAAGGGTGGTTGGTACATGTTAGTCCAAGTTCAGTACTCTATGTCAAATAGCTGGCTCCTGAAGCATCTATACAGACAAAGAAAGTAGGTATTTCATAGGTTGTCCTTAAATTATTCCCTTTCCCAGTAACCCTCGGAGACAGGTGCTTTGCTGGAAGAGCAGGAAACACATCCACTCTGTCTCAGATCTAACCTGGTCCATCTTTAGAAATTTGAGGTCTGTTTCACCATCTTCACTAAGCAAATCAGGGAACTGACAATGGTATGTCCACAAGCCATAAAATCTGTAGGTTATAGTATTTATCTTTCTACTATGTACTTAAAAGGAGTAAACTTAAGATTAATTAAGATTTTAATGTCTTTAAAGTGATATATTTAAGTATAGGGAACTAACCTGCAGGTCAGGAAGTGTCTCAGGCTTCATCAAATGCTTAGCAGAAGTAGTGTCAGGATGTAGGCATCAACCCTGTTGCTTTGAGGTGGCATCTAACAGAGTAGGAAAGAGATTCAAGGCCCATGGCTGTTGTATCCCAGCCGTTTACCCTGGGGACCTGAACAGAGCATACTAAGGCTTTTTGTAGCCCCATGTCTGAGATTTCTTCTCACAGAAACCAGGAGGGTGGGCAGGAGTCCATCACCCAGTTGGGACTCCACTGTTGTGGAGTCAGCCCATGGTTGGGGTATCTGAGCTTCTGAGTTCCTGGGTAAGTATGACACTTCAGACACAGCTTCCACTGTATTAATGCATCACATATGACATCTCTAGTCTAATGTGAGCTTTTGAAATGGATCACCTGAAGTACCTTCTGAATGCCATTGCGTTCATCCAGCTTTAGGAGCTTCAGACAGGCTGACTAGGAATGGAGGTAAAGGCTCTGCAGCTTGCTAGCTTGTGCCTGAGCCACATAGTCCCTCTATGGAAACACCATAGATTAAATAAAATAATGGTATTGATTTTTTTTTTCTGTTTACTGCTGTCAACAGTGCTTCTCTCTGTATTTCTTGTTCCTTTTCCTGTCTATTCAATAAGGTTTCTGAAGTCTTCCTGGAGTGCCAGCAAATAACAGTTGTATGTACACTTCTTGTTGGTGTGAAATCTTTGCCAGTGCTTAGACAAACATCACGGCTTTTCAAGCAGCAATATTTGCCCCTGGGGCTTTGATCTTTGCCACTGTTAAGCTCTATCCCATCTCCAGAACTTCGATATATTAATTCACTGTGAGTTTTTATTACTACTGAGGTCTGCAAAAAGTTTATGACTGAAGACCCTGTGTAAAAGCCAAAAGTTCTGCTTCCTACATGACAGGCAGTGTTCAAGTATGAGATCAGAGATGGAGGCTGGACAGCTGCATCTTCCACGTGGGCAGCTGCACACCAGCAACCGATTAGGTGTTTTGACACAGACATGTCACTGATGAAGTCACAAAGGGAAGGCAATTACTAAATCTCTGGTGAAAGAGAAATTCCTCTGCCAGTTTCAGAAGCTGTGTTTGGCTATTGGAATAAGTAAAGAGAAGTTAAGAAAGATTAACTTACATTACCTGTTCTGACCCCAGAAGTCACAGTTCTGCGCAGAAGACAGGTTAAGCGATTTTGGCACAAGGCACAAAATAAGTGGAAGTTAACACCAATGTTTTACTTCTTTCAGCCTATACAGCATTGTTTTCACCTAAATATGCTTCTAAAAAATATTTAGTCAGAAAACCTAGTAGTCTTGGTTATGTTGGATGTGAATTCATAGGAAAATGCAAACCCCATTCTGTTTTAGGGTTACTAGTTTCTCAGTGAAGCTCCTCTCCTGCTGGTTTGCATGAGGATGCTTTGTAGGAACCAACAGGTTTGCATGGGTAAATTATCAGCAGAGGAGAATAGATCAGAGGGAAGAAAATTGCATACTGAGAAATTGCGTCTAAGTCACCCAAGAGTAAGGTGGCTGTTCACAACAAATGATGGCTTGGAGCATGCCTGATATGCCTCAATGAGGAAGAGCGAGGCAGCCTGAGCTTCATGAGCTTCCTGAGCAATGGGTAGTTTTTGGAAAGCATCACCATTTTTGTGTTTTGCCCATAGTAATCAGACATTCCCTTTTAAATAGCTGTCCCACATTGGTTGATGCTGCTCAGCAAGGGAGCTCCCCACAGCTGCATGCTGGCAGCCCAGTTTACCCCACCACCAAGGACTGCAAGCGGAGATGACATCTCATTTGAGGCAGGATGAGAGAATGAGCCCCCCCTCTCTTTATCTCATCTTTGTAGTGGGTGGGTGGTCAGCTCTGGACACTACAAAGCTGGTTTCTTCTGACTGCCACCATCTGTTCCTCACATCACTTCAGAGATGCCAGGGAGTAAGCAGCACAGAGAAAAGATAAGTTCAGTATTTCTGGGGTCCTACTTGATAATTAAGCTACTTTGGTGGAAGTTTAGAGCCCCTTCTCATCATATTTGCAACATACTGAGATGCTTCATTGCACTGAGAACATAAGAAAGCTTCTAGGAAGGAAATAATGCAGAGTGCCCATGGTAGAAACCCAGCAACTAAGCATGCATGCAAGTATAAAGAAAAACAATTTTCGCTCTTCACTCTCTGGTAATTCTCTCAGCTGTCCCTCTTTCATATCACCTTTATAACAGCTTTCTGCATGCTGAAAGATTTATGCATCTTCCCATCTCTGACTACATCAGCTCTTCCTTGCTTTCAAGGTTTGCTACATATTTCTTATTTCTCATTTCTCATTATTCTCCTCAAAGTACCTTCCCTGCATGCTCCAGCTCACACCTTTCCCCAGCCCCTAGTGCAAATGGCCTTCTGGGCCTTGTTAGTACTTCTTTCAGAGCTTCTTTAACAGAGGAAACCTATCCCATGATAGACTGCACAAGGCTCTAAATTTACAGTTGCTTTAAGAGTCACTAAAGAGCTCTCATATTTCCTTGTGATCCTCCTGCCTATACAATTAGTCCTTTTTTGTTTTGCCATCCATTGGCATTCTTTTCCTATGCCTTTACTGATTTGCACTTACTAATTTTTTCAGTTTCTCAGCACCCTTAGCATTGCATTCCTGTTTTTCAGGGTGCTTACAACTCTTTCAGTTTGGTGCTAGCCCCAAGACCCATAGGAGTATCCCTTATTGTTGCATTCCAGTGCATCCCAGATGTTACTGAAAATAATGGGTAGGGCATGACCAATCACTTAGTAGACACATTGAACTGTTTTATAACAATAACATAATTTATAAAATTTATAATATCTCTGGAGAAAGAAAACACAGGAGATGTGTCTAAAAGTCATCTTGCCTGTCTGGGACCCGCTCTTAGGATTGAAGCCATTTTTGATGGATGGTAGCTAGTTTTTTTCAAAATGTTCAGTGCTGAACACCACATAGCTCAAAAGGCAGGCATCATCTTTCCACCACTCCCTAGCACTGTGTTCCTTGCTAGTTTTGTGTGAGAAAATGCTTCCTAATATATAGCACTTGTCACATTTACTTAGATTATCATGTTCTGTTTCAAAAAAATTTCTAGGTAAAAGAAATGAAGAAATGCTAATGTTGATTAACATAAGGTATGCCTGTAGCAATGTGTATAGTCACATATGTGTTCCCTTTAGTTTGACTGGATACAAAACAGGCCTGAATAGAGAGTCATAAAGCCATATTAATGAGGTGCTGCACCCAAGGTTTGAAGATTTCCTAAGAGATGGTGGTATAGCCAGGCCAGAAATGGCTTTTATTTGACTTTTTGCAGTAAACATCAGCAAGAGTACACGTGTACTAATTGCTGTGTGTATCTACACCTAAACATGGCTGTGCCTGTTGGAACAAAATTTTCTAATATATATGCTGTTAGTGACAGTGCCTAGAAGTGGTTATCAGGGAGACCTTAAGAGCCAGGCAGCTATATTTGTATTTTGCCTGGTATCAGTCAAGCTAATAACTCTGTCAAACTCAGGGACTACCCACAAAAATGTCTAGCACAGATAGTGGAGTGACACCTGACTGAGGTCTTGCTTTTCTGGTTTGAGCTGGGATGAAATTAATTTTCTTCTTAGTTGCTAGTACAGATCTATACTTTAACTTTTGAACAGAAAGAACATATGAACAACCATCCTCCCTTTTGCTAATCTTGAAGCAAGAAGGATTAATAAACTGTGAATTTTCAGGGAACTGTTACTCAATTGAAGTCACGTAACCTTTCCTTTCCTGCCTGCAAAACCCCTGAGGCATGCAGAGCTACAAAGTCACACTCACGCACACTCCAGCAAAAAGTCAGAGCAGGTTCTCTAAGTATTTAAAAGGGGAGTTATCCTTTTGTGTGATTTTGAGACTTCTTACCACTTAGGAATTTTTTTTCAGAGGCAACAGTTTAATTGAAAATGAAGTACCCACTCAAGCTTTTGTAGTTTTAGTCAGTAAAGAGACTCTGCCTTCAGTGACATCAACATATTTATGAACACCAAAAACAGAAATGAACTTCGCCATGAATTTCTGCAGTACTTTTTGCAGCACCCCTAATGACCACAAGATCCTTGTATATATTTTGACCACAGAAAGAATTCAGATAAATTAAAAAGCTGTTTCTCCTGGGTTCTTCCATCTACTCATACTTCTGTTTCACAAGGTCACCCAGTTCCCTCTGATAGTACAACTTTCTGAAGACAGTCCCTGGCTGCAACCGCTGTGGAGGGCACAGGGAAGGATATGGCAAGTGGTGGAAGGTGGTGGTCACTCTCTGATGGTGACAGAAGGATTGAGACCTATACCAGAAGCCTTTTAGATGGCTAAATGTGGCATGAATCCCTAGGCATCCCAAATGGTCCCTTTGTCTCTTCTGTTTCCCAGAACTGCCAAAGTGCATTCCATGGAACTGGAATACACGGCACCAACCTCCAAGGATGGAGAGTCTGTGACGTGAAGGCTCACTTCCCCCACCACAAAGACACTATTGTTTGTGGTTTCTCTAGACTTGGGGAGGAAGGATTATATTTGCTGTGATTCAAGCCAGCACAAGAAGCCAGCTGTGCTACAGAAGCTGTGTGAGAGACAATCTGATCCACCGAGACCAGCAGAGAAAAGAGTTTTGACAGGTGTAAGAGAGCAGTCATTTTAATTAGGCAAAAACCTCTGGGAGATTTTCACACTGCATCTCCATCAAGCATTTCCAATGCCAGGGATTACTCAAGGTTGGTATCTGGCACCCTGTGTGTTTCCAAGGAAGGTGCAGGACTGACATACTGGGGGTCCATGATTCCCACTGGCTTTGTTCCAGCAAACTGCTGATGTGGGCTGTCACTGCAGCAGGTCTGGTCTGAGAACCCACTTAACCAAATAGTGCTTTTGTTCTTAACCCTTTGCTACCTTGGATTGCTCTTCTGCCTCATTTGCTCCATTTTATTACTCAGAAAAGATTTCCCAGAAGGCATTGTGGCCAAATTGCTGAAATTCAGTGAAACTTTTCTACTTTTTTTCACAGAGCACTTTTCTGAACTTTGTCAACCTTACCTGAGATCTTCTCATGTGTATAGGAATGGAGTTCATAACACTAATTAAACTCTCAGGACATGAATGGAACCAGAAGATGGGATGTCAGCAATATCAAACTGGTATCTATAATCCCAGGAAAATGCATAGATTTTACTCATCAATTTTTTTTCTACTGAATCTACTTCCTTTAAGTTTCTACTGAGAGTTCAGTTCTTAGGGTATTTTTTCACACCTGAGGATGCTGGAGACAGTGATCTTATAGCCTCACACCTTACAAGTCACTTAAGGCTCACAGCAATTATACAGACTCTAGATGCAGCTGCTGAGCATCTCTCAAAGTAAAGTGTGCTGTGTTCTCCCAACCTTAACTCATTTCCTGGAGGAAAAGGCACATTTTCCTCTGGCTGAAGGGAAAAGGCTGGGGTAGGTCTTGAGTTTTGAAGTGGTGGAAGGTGTGGGTGGAAGAACAGACTATAGGAGGAAGAAACTATCACGGACACCTCAAAATTTTATGTAGCTGAGTCATTCATGTCACTGATATTTCATAAACACTGCTCCAAACAGAATGAATTGCTAGAAATAGAAAGTCACTCAGTGGTAGCAAAATTCACTTCAGGTAGCTAATTTTTAAACTAATGACATTTTTTCAAGCATAAAAGCTACTTTAGGCATCTATTGGAGTCTTAAGGAAGGAAGGTAGCCAAGTCAGAGATTATATTATAGCTTTATTTATGGGATACCAGATAGTATATGCCTGAGAATGTGGCAGAAGGAAGCATGAGATTGCCCTATTATAGTTTATAATGGAAAAGAAATTAGATATAAAGACATTGCTTGACTTATCAGTCAGAGCAACAACACCATGAACTGGAGAGCCTGAAATACTAGAAACAGTTCATCTGATTCTCTCCTGGTCTCCTGAGAAGCTTGAAACAAAAGTGTGGATCAGGAGGGAAGAGGGCCACAAAGACCAGCTGGTGCTTATTGCTGTGTTTTTCCTGGACTCTGCAGCTCTGCAAAGCCACACATGCCATGGGATGATTTGCACAATTGGCCTCTGTCTCACACTATTTTGGCCCCTTTCTCACCCCAGAACTTGCATGTACCGTCTCAATTTGCAGCATCCTGGGGTGGGAGAGAAACAGCAGCAGGACAGCAGCTTTAAAGGACCCGGGCAGAATATCATCCATGACGGTATGGATTGTCCTCAGTCCCATCACCCAACACAACACTGCTCAGGCCACTGTGAGTCAAAAACTTGGAGAGCCCTTGTTCATAAGAGATCAAGGAACTGAGACAGCACTGCAGTCTGAGAGTGCCTCTCCTACAGAGGCTTTCCCACATCACTTGCACCACAGCCCAGGACCCATTTCTGCCTCACTCTTCTTCAGCCTCATGCAGTCATAGGCAGTTTTTACAGTGTCTCAGAGAGGCTATTACTAAGAAAAGCTGAATGAGAACTGAAGGCACCAACAAAAGAAAGAAAATAAAAAAACAATTCCAAAACAGTGGGCTATTGAGAAACCTGTGTCCCAACAGCAAGATGCCTTAAGTTACAAGATTGCTGTAGATTTCCCTGAAGAAAAGTTGAAAAACTGGCTGCTTAAGAAAAAGCAACTAGGAGGAACAGTGTCTATTTGTAAAAGTTACACCACTCAGTTCAGCATAGCCCTCCACAATTTCTTTGGTTTACTTGCTGCAGTTTGAAATTTCATTTATAGCTCCATACTTTAAACAAACCTAACAAATATACAGAATTATACAGAATTTCGGAGTGTGACTTCAGCCTCAGTAGCTCAGCCTGGCCTCAAAGCCAACAAGTATGGTTCTCTGTAAAACCAATCACATCCAAGTCTCACACAGCCATGACTGTCCAAACTGAATGACAGTTGCTGTTCTCTTGACTTCTTTAGGGCTTCCAATATACACATAATATTCTGGTACCGTGTTTAAGTGCTGCATTAAGTTTGGACCTGAAGCAAAGTCAGATGAAAAAGGCTCCCTTGGTCAAAGCTGCTTGAAATGCCCAGGGAAAGGACTCTCTGTATATCCCTCACTAGGGAAGTAGAGGTTGCTCATGGCCACATGCCTCTAAATTGTCTTCTGATGGCTGGAGCACAAAGAGCCCTCAGGCTTGCAACACCAAATGAAGAAAGGTTAAGGGGAGTTTTGAATTTAAGTGAAGCCTTGCTTGATTTGAAAGCCTCATTTTAGTTTGGAAATTCAGAGATTTCCCTTTGACTCCTAGAGGGTACTTCTCTGCAGCACTGGAAAGGCCTTTCAGGGTTTTCTGGGAGCTTTCGTCCTTTTCAAATGCTTCTTGTCCCTTCACTTGTTTGTCATTCAGACAGCAGCCTCCAGGGGAATGACATAGACAGCAACAGAGGATCAGCAGAGAGCAGCAAGGGAGAGTTCTCACAGGAAAATGCACGTTCGTTCTGCTCTCTGATTTTCTA
This sequence comes from Scytalopus superciliaris, assembly GCA_013400415.1. Classification (NCBI taxonomy): domain Eukaryota; kingdom Metazoa; phylum Chordata; class Aves; order Passeriformes; family Rhinocryptidae; genus Scytalopus; species Scytalopus superciliaris. The sequence goes on along the minus strand of VXBX01005245.1, from coordinate 855,275 downwards.
CAGCATCTTGGTGTGTTTCAAAGGTTCATCTGGAGCAATGCAGGGAAGCAAGCTTTTTGAAAATGTTATTCTGGCACAGATCTTTATGGAAAGATTTTTCAGGGAGAAGAACAAACTAATGATCTGAGAGGGCTTCAGTGAAATGCTGCCAGGGCAGGACAGCTGTGGGGAAGAAGAGGATTTTTCTGTCAATGAAGGGAGAGCAAGCTGTAGAAGAATGAAAAAAACAAGTGCAATTCTGCCACAGGAATGATCAGATGTTACATGAGCATCATGTGGGGAAGATTATCAGGACAGAGCAATCCATTAAGTTAAAGCCCCATGACTACTGTGGGACAGGACTCATAAAATTTTACTGTATTTTCGTACTAAAATCAGTAGTGCTTCCCAAGTCACTTAAACACCAGGGTTTTGAGGTGCCTGGTTTGGAGAGCTCTGCCTGGTCTGAGCACTTTCCCCTTGAAATTCTTGGAGATAGCAGATGCTTGAATCCACAGTGTTTCATGAGTGGGTGGCCAGAAGAAAAGGAAGTTGACAGGAAAACTGATTTTCCTCAGACTGTTAGAAAATCAATACACTCTCCTGTCACACTCTTACTTCATTAAATGAAAAAAGAAAGAAATAACTAATCTTCTGTTGAAAAATTTCTGGCCAGATTTTGGTGAAGGACATGAGGAGGAAGAGGTAGATAAGGACTGTGAAAGGCCCCTGGGCATGGGACTTGGCCATTACCCAGCATATGATAAGATGAAATAAATAGAGAGGAACTTGTACTGTAAGGAATGGGATGTGGTGCCCAGTTCATTGTCTCCTGGCTGCAGACAACTGCCCATGAAAGATTACTTCACTGGAGGCAGCCAAAGTGTTTCTTTTCTCTCTGGGTTTACCTCTCCAGAAAGGTTGTGGTAAGGTTGGGTTTTCTGCATCCTTGGGGAAGCTGGCGCTTCAGAACAGCCAGAGGAGTATTTAGGACAGTGGTTTGCAGCCTGCAGGCAGTGATCCCCTGGGGCACACTACCGTTTCTAAGGGACTGGAGAAAACTGTCTCAAAATAGAAAGGTCACTACACTTGAAGCAATTTTTCAGGAGTCTGCAGCTCTGCTAGCAAACTGCAGGAAGCCAAAAGTTAGCACTCCAGAAATAGTTGTGGAATTAAAGCATGGGTTTGGTTCAAGCGCTGAAGAGTGTGCATGCACATGTAGCCCCAGCAAGTCTCATGTCTGCACCAGAGTTAGGCACTCCTCTCCACCACACACTGGTGCCCATTCCCCAAGCAAAAAGATCTCCACATTTCTCCATATATCTGGTCACTTGGGTAGACAGAGGCCAAGCATTTCAATGCTCAGTCTTTGTTTCCTGACAACTCTCTGCCAGGGCTCAGCAGAAAATGAGACCCCAGTTTTTAATATTGCTTTGCACACATCACTCTGAACAGATTCAAAGATCTCATCTCTGTCTCCTCAGACAGGTTTTCACCAGACTTCTGCTCGCTGGCATGGTGCACACCAAAGACCTAACTGCCAGTCTTGTGCCATGAGCATGAGTCAAGAACTGATATAACTCCCGGTACAACATCCCAAAAATCATCTTTGGATCTTTAAAACCACAGGTATCTCATCTGCAGTCAGACTGGGGGTGACTGGATCATTAGGTATCAATAATTGGATGAGGTCCTCTAAGGACTTCAGCAAAACCAGTTAAGTTTTAACACTGATATCAGTAAAAGCAAAATTCAGCTCTGCAGAGTCATAGAACTATAGAATTATAGAATAGTTTGGGTTGGAAGGGACCTTAAAGATTGTCTAGTTCAAAGGTCCCTGCCATGGGCAGGGACACCTTCCACTAGACCAGGTTGCTCCAAGCCCAGTCCAACCTGGCCTTGGACACTTCCAGGGATCCAAGGGCAGCCACAGCTTCTCTGGGTAGCCTGTGCCAGAGCCTCACCACCCTCACAGGGAAGAATTTCTTCCTCATACCTAATCTAAACCTATTGTCCCTACAGTTTGAAGCCATCCTCCCTTGTGACTTCATGCCTTTGTAAATAGTCTCTCTCCATTTTTCTAGTGGGCTCCTTTCAAGTACTGGAAGTCTGCAATTCAGTCATCCTGAAGCCTTCTCAGGTGAAAAAACCCAACCCTCTCAGCCTTTCCTCACAGGAGAGGTGCTCCATCACACTAATCATCTTCATGGCCCTCCTCTGGACTCACTCCAACAGGTCAATGTCCTTCCTGTGCTAAGGACTTAGAAGTGGATGCAGCACCCCAGGTGGAGTCTCACCAGAGCAGAGTAAAGTGGCAGAATCACCTCCCTCACCCTGCTGGCCTTGCTGCTTTTGATGGATACAACTGACTTTCTGGGCTGTGAGCACACACTGTGGGCTCATGTCCAGCTTCTCACCCACCATTTCCTCCAAGTCTTTCTCAACAGCCTGCATTGATATTCAGGGTTGCTCTGACCCAGGTGCAGCACCTTGCACTTGGTCTTGTTAAACGCCAGGAGATTCCCATGGGCCCACATCTCAAGCTTATCCAGGGTCCTCTGGATGTCATTCCAACCTTTTAGACCTGCTCTTGAAGAGCATAACGTGACTACTCAGTCTGTACAACACTTAGATCAGTCTTATTGAGACCTTTGATCAGCACTGTTATATAAATATAAAATAATAGCACTAAAAAGAAGGGAAAGAATTATTCAGATTGGACAGTAGCAATAAAACAAGAACTAATACATTAAAGCTGAAAAAATTAAATTTACATTATTTAATTCTGTAACTGTGTGATTTAACTCAGCAAATTGCTTGAGGGTCCATTTTGCATGAAAAGTGCTCTAAAAGCTGAGCTTTATTGTCTCACATTTATCTTGAGTGTTAAGAAGAGTTTTCAGAGGCAGCAAAGAAAGGAAACTTTGCCTAGTGGAGGAGGTGGAATTTGGATAATGGTAAGTCCATGCATCCTCTATGTAGAGCAGGTCCACTAATGGCTATTTAAGATGGTGATCTGGGTGCAACTTCTGCCTTAGGAAGACTCAATACATTCACTGATGTATGTGAGCATGACAGTGTGCTGGCCCTATTTCTTCTATTCTGTGCATTCCAACTTGGCCACATCAGGAAAAGGAGGCTCAGTCAGGCTTAGCATTGCTCAGAGCCAGTCCAGCTCTTCTTTGATTCCTCTGAGACATTTCTACATGGTGTGAAGCATGTGTTGGCTCTCTGAGAGGTTTCTTTCATATGTCTTCTACAGTTACCATGAAGAACAATTTGTGTCCTTTAGTGTGAGGAGTGATTGAGAACATATCTGGGAGTTAAAAGCATCAGCACTGGCAAAACTGGAAGCTGTAACTTCAAGTGGGTGGCAGTGGCTGGGGTGCTCATCCCTTCCATCCAGAAATCACTGACACAGATATAAAGACATTCCTTCACAAATCTTACACTATTTTGCTCACCCTATGGGTAATGTATGCACAGGCACTTTTATCTCACTTCCTTTGATGAAATCCAGAGCTTCAGGTTTCCAAGCACTTACTGGCCTTATGTAAGACTAAAAAGTCCTGACTTCAGAGAGGTTAGAGGTAGGGGTTTTGGTTATTACCCTGTGTATTTCCTGGAAGGGGCACTGAGAGGGGGAAAGAAAGGGGAGTGGGAGAGAGAGAGGGGAAGACACACCATTTTTTTGTCTCTCTTTGTCCAGCCAGAAGAAACCCCATCTCTCAATTTACTGCAGCTTTGAAGTCCAATGATGTTAATAGTAAATAATAATGGGTTCAGCTTGTCTCTGCTTTTCCCCTGTGTAGTTTTTGGTACTGTACTAAATTCACTTAAGATGAGAGTAAAAAATTGTTCTGTCCAGGTGCAAGTGATGCTCTGATACACAGCATGCAGGACTATTGCCACCAAATGATTCTTTATCCCAGGTAGAAATTGGGCACTCAGAATTGTGCCTTAAGGATGTCCTTCCATTTCTGAAAGTTATTGGCCAGCTTCTCTCTTTTATAATAATCATGACCTTGGTGTTTTTCTGATCTGGAATGATTTTGAAATCTTGCAGGGTCCTATATGCACTTTCAGTATATTATTCTGTCACTAGAGGACTGTGTGTGATCCTGCTCACAAACATCCCTGGTCTATAAGTGAGGCAAAATTGAAGCTTAAATGGTGTAGGATCTGTTAGTGTTTTGTATTTCAACAGCTGTTTTTAATAGATATCTCCTTTTTGATATGTTCTGATATTTCTATATTCTTTATGCTTTTATGAAAGATAGGGGACTCATTGATTTATTAATATTCACTAGCTAAAAATATCTCCTGCTTCTGGCTTAGCAGCAGTACTTCTCTCTCAACATTAAAACGTGCAGCACAAAATCACAAGTTTGCAGTATACATTTTAACTTCCATATACCAGAGTCAATATTTGCTTTCAGTATTTTGTTCCTTTAATGAGGAAAATGGTAAAGTACATTTTGAACAGATTACTGCTCTAAAGCCAGCTGGAATCAATAAACTCAAAACAGAGTTTAAAAAAAAAAATCAGTTTTGGTAATGGTTAATAAGATGACACTTCATTTCATGTTTATTTGCATTATTCATTATTGGCCTTTTTTTTTTTTTCATTTCTTTAACATCACTAAGATTTAAACCAAGACCAGTATCAGGAACTGGATATTTTAGCTGTTGTGTAGCTTTATGTTCTGCTCAAGACTCCCTCAATTTTTGATAAAAGTTCATTATAATCTCTTGAGTTAAGCCCTCCTGCATTCTTAATAGTGACAAGAACAAAAACAGGAATAATACTGGCATTGAGCCCTTAATCAGAACATATAGAAGACACTCTTCAAATCACTTTCTTGGTCTTCCTGGTCATATTCCTCTGTTCATCCTCTAGCTGAAGGATAATTCCAGTTTGCAAAAAGTCAACTCCTTGATATACATCATCTCTGCATGGGAACTGGGATGGACGCAATGCTTGCCTCTCTCTGCCTCTGGCACAGAGGAACTCTGCCCAGCACAGCCTTGATGGCTGCACCTTCTGTTTGCTCCCTCCTCACTTTTCTCACATTTTTTTAAGCTTCCCATTTCCCCTTTGTTCCCTGTCCTCTCATGCAGTGTCTTCATCAGAAATCAGGCCAAGACAGTCATGATGTTGAGAAAGCATTGACATGTTGGTCTCACAGCCTACCAAACAGGGAAAAGCAACCCCAGCCAGTCCCCCTCCAGCACGATGTCTAACATTCCAGGCTAAGTACATGGGGCTTGTTGAGGAATACATTCAGTGCAGGTAGCTCAGTGTGCAGCTGCAGGGGGAGCTGCAGGTTGAGCTCTGGGTGGTGAGAGCCCCAGGCAAGAGGCTCTGAACTGCTGACTCTTTGCACAAGAAAGGACTGGGGACTTGTGGCCCATCCATGTGACCAGACACTCAGAGACGCAGCAGGAGCCTAGGGCCCTGCCTTAGATCATGAGGGGATATAAACTAAAGGTTTCCTTTGCTTGGAGGCACCAGCTCGAGCTGTTATTTAGCTATTGCACCAAGATTAAATTATTTTAAGGGTGAGGATGTCTCAGACTCCTCTGTGGAAAACCTGGGGTGGAGCTGGTAAGGAAAGCTGGTCTGACTGTGTGAGTGGGGTGTGAAGCTGCAAAGGGGCCTTGATCCCAGCTCAGGTGGAGTGAGTGTGACTGCCAGAGTAGCTCCTGGATGGTTGGACAGGGAAGTTTCCTTAACAGGCTAGAGAGACATGCTGCTAAGCTTCGCCTTGCCATAACAGCCTCCTTCAGCCCAGAGTGCAATAATCATTTTGCTAATCACAGGATATCATCTTTCATTTTAGCAAACTGCATGCAGCACCTCGGGAAATTTCCTCTGAATGAATCACAAAAAATCATTTCATTTCTAAATTACAAATTAAACAAATGGCAATTAATTGAGCAAATAGCTAGCTATTATATTGCCTCCCTTCTTGCTGCCTGTGGACCTCCTCTAGTTCAGTCTTCCATTCATTCCTTACCTTGGGATCCAGCTTGTTCAACACAACCAGCTGCAGCTTCTATCATTTCCCTTCCATGATGGTCCAAACATTTTCTATTTTCTTTACTCAGCAGAAGCTTTCTTCTCCTTGCTCTCTGCCCTAGCTGAAAGGTGATAAGGAAGGGTGAGGGATCTGCAGAAGTTTTTTTTCCAGACCAAGGCTCATAAAGCTCCCACAAGATATTTTTGTCGTGTGGCCTCCAAAACGCCTATTGCTGGGTGCTGTGTAATCAGTTCTCTTAAACTTGGTTCCTGCTATCCATTTTGTCACTGAAGTGAAGTGAATGGTGAGATCCTCCTTTTTGACCAGCCTTCCAAGAACTGGATGTTCCCACCTTGTCAGTAACACTGAGGAGCTTCTCCCACTGAGGGAGGCAATGGTTAACCGAGTGCAATAAGCAAAAACGGAGGTGGTGGGATTTCCTGAGAGAAAGTCTGAGTGAAAGACACCATCTTAATCATGTTTGTTCAGCTGGAACAGGCTTCCTTCAGCCCTTGCTCGCTGTTTCAGTATCTTCTGGAGTTCGTGTCATTTTAAAGTTGAGCTTCCAAGAAGTATGTTCCCTCTGAGCTTTTCCTTCTCTCAAAATTGATTCCAAGACCTTTCTACTAAACTTCATCTGAAGTTTCTAGGACAAGCTGGCTTGAGAATAAGATGAGGCTAAAAAACCCACAAAGCAATGGAAAAGAAAATCAGGATGCCACATTGGTGAGGTTTACATCTATTTGGAGACCCAGCTAGAGGCTGTATCAGATATTAAACCTCCAGTTGTATGCACCACCTTTGCTCCCTGGTGAAAATAGTGGTGTTTTGACAATAGCAAATGGTGAACAACAAGAAGAAAAGCTAGTTTATTTTATTTTTGTCAGAGTAGTTATGGGCAGAATTCATTCTGAGGAAGGAGAGAAATCTCATTCAGAGGCCTGTGTTAATTCCAAGTGAGCACATAAATCCAGTTTGGGGTTTGTGCTTTACACGGCACTGTTCTCCTGAGATTAGATATTGGTAAATCTTGAACTGAAGCTTTGTATCCAGCTCAGATAGGTTTTTGCAGAACTGTAATTGAAGCCAGAACGCAGACACCCATGTGGGAAAGGAGAGAGGTAGAGTTACAAATATAAAAAATAGAAAAGGAACTAACTGATGAGGAAAACGGGGTATTATGGGATTCTGGAATCACACGAATGCACTAAATGATGGAACATGCCCCCTGCTCTCAGAATTAGCCGCTTCATTAGCAACGGCTCTGCTCAGTCAGGGAAGTTAATTAAAGTCTGCAGCCAGGCGTGTACAGAGCGAACAGCCACTGCACGGAGAGGCTGCCGCTGCTCCATGCAGGCTGGCAAAAGAGGTTGTGCCCTCTTTTACTTCCTTGTCTGGAGCAGACATGTTCCTATACCTCTGTTAAGGCAATAGCAATCAATTTCTACACCAGTTGCCTCATCACTGATGGTGTGTGCCATGGAGTGCATTCTGCCACAGAGGAAGTATCACTGGCGAATGGGCACATGCAATGCAAGTGTGAAGCCTTGAGTGTGGGGGCAAGCCCATAAAGGCACATGATATATGTTTCAATTGTCCAGCTGGATAACCTTGGCCAACTGCAATGTTGGTGCAATTCCTCCAATTTCAATGCCATCACAATAATGAAAAATTTAGCCCCAGTTATCTGCATTTTAGGCAAGAAGGTCAAATAAGGCTCTGTTACTCCCAAATGAGAGTATTGTATTCATACTACCAGCTTTGCAAAAGAAAAGAATCCAAAAGGAATAAATTCTCCAAAGCTAGAGGAAGCAGCAGGGCAGAACTCGGTTTCCTGGCCACTAGCAAGTGGCTTGTAAAATAATGCTCAGAATTAGCAACATGGGGATTTAACCATATTTGGAGGATTTGTACTGCTTTTTTCTAGTAACTCAGCATTGGGCCAGTGCTTTTCATGGGCATACATGGGTACATATAAACAAATGGCAAAGTTTGATTAAAAATCTTGGCTCTAGTTTCCTGGTGTAGCTCTCCCAACCTTTCCACTCTGCCTTTCCTGGAGTCAGCAGGAGACCAGCAGCAGGTGGGGGAACTTAGCCTTTCAACTGAATGCCATGATTTTTATTCACCATGCTACCTAGGCTACTCTGATGCTTAGAACCAAAGGACTCTCCAGCCAAAAGGAGTGGAAAAAACAGAAAAAAATATCTGTAATTCTAAAACAACCTCAAAACAACTAAACTGACTTATTGCAGGATTTGTAAAAATAAATAAATAATGTCTTCAGGGCTTTCAAGCTTTGCTATACTTTGCTTGACTGACTCAGTAGAGCTCAACTATGAAAGAATTAAAAGCAAAACAACAACAACAACAAAAAAAGAAAAACAAAAAAACAACAGAAGAACCACCAACAACAAAAAATAATCCCCCCAAAAAACAAATCCCAAGCCAGAAACCTCCAATTTCTCAAGAGATTGCTCTAAAGCTACCGTTGCTTGGCCCAAATCTGGTTTGCTGGCTGTCCCATTGTGTTCAGAGGTTTGCTCAGCCACAGCAGGGAGCCAAATTCTTCCTTGAAGCCTTCCCAAGCCTGGGGTCTGTGTAGGCAGAGGAATGCCACCCACACCCTTGAGGAGCCCAAAGATAGTTGTGAAGTTCCTCCAATGGCCTGGATCCAGCTGTCAATGCTCTACAGGGTGCAGGGGCAGTAATTACAGGAAAAAATAAAAAGAGTGAATGTCTATGTTGGGTAAATGGATAGGAAAGCACAGTGAGTGTGGAGGGGAGACATTCCAAAAAGGTAGAGATATCTGGGGGCAGTGTCTGTTACAGCCATCCAGTGCAGAACTTGGAGTCCTGAATCACCAAACCAGGGACGAGTTCACAGTGACTTTGATTTTTAATCACTTCCTTTCATTTCCACTGACAGACACTTTCATTCTTCAGACCAGCAATGAGATGAAGGACTGGGCAAAACAACACAGCAGCAGTCCTCGACAAATCCAGCAAGAGCTTTCTATTGAATGCAGGTTTGTTTCCCCAACCCTTACGTCTGTATTCAAGATCCTTTTGGTGTTTGCTTTCCAGAAATATTGTAGCAAAACAACTCTGCCAGAATGCACGCTCATGAAAAATGAATATTGAGACTGAATCTGCAAATGTTCACTGAGAGTAAATTTCTCATTGTTCAAGCAATTGTAAAATTCATAATTTGCCCTGTATTTTGTTATATAAATTATACAATCAGGGCACAGTAACAATATGAAGTGAATTCTGTATCTAACCAACATTGCATGCATTCCAAATATCCTCAACAAATTACTGGTGAACAATCTACAGGCTAGGAATTATTTGCTAGCAAAATGCATGAATCATTTCAAATAACAAAGACATTAGAGGAAATCCTAGTCTATTCCCAGAAAAATCTGTAAATAGGAAAAGAGAGTAAAAGTGAAAAATAAATGACCCATTGTGCTTAACTCTCAGTTCAACTCTGTAATTGACCATTCATCTGATTTAAAAGCTGTCTAGGACAGACTCTTGAGGATGGAGTACCTGCTGCACATATCAGACTGTGACAAAATCAGGGGCTTCATCTGGACAATCACATGGAGAGCAACATGCCAAAACCTAATTTTGGTGTGAAGAGCTTCCCGTAGGGAGAAAATCAGAGATCTTAGCAAAGATCTCCAAGGCTTCCTCAAGTTCTGCCCCTTTCATGAGGAAAGCAAGGCACAATTGAATGGAAATCCCACCTCGTCCTGGGCAAACCAGGTTTCATCTTCGCTGAGCCAGGGATTTAATGTTTGAATCTAATCTAAACACTGGGGTAAGGGTACAGAAGGTCTGAGTGCTGCTTCCCTCTTTACTTTGAAACATGCAAGTTTTTCTAGTTTCTCTTGCCTCATTGTTTGCTGCAGAAATTAGAATTCAGATTGGCTAAGGGCTGTTTCCTGCTGTGCTGTAAAAGCTCACACACCAGGGCCAATTCTCACCTGAGAATCCTTAGACCAAGACACCAAAACAAACTTCATATTATGTTCCTACAGTTAATGGACAGAGGTACTCCCAGAAGAAGATCTATCCTACCTTTCTATAACCTGTATCACAGAATGGGCTGGTTTGCTGTTGTGTTTTACGCTGTAGAGAGAACCCTTTCAACAAGCACAGCATAGGTGCTTCAGTTTTGGATGGCTAAAATCAGCTAAGCTTAATTCATTTCCCCAGATTCATACAGAATCTTGCACAATGCAGCCCAGATCTGCCTTGAGACCTAGACATTAGTACAGATTATAATATATAACCAATGAGAGAAAACTTAATTAAAAATTGCCCATGGGGACTGCCTTCTATTCTAGGTGTTCAAGGCTTCTAATTTAAAGCACAGAATGATTGAATCTTCCCATCACATCATGAAGGTAGATAATCACCCTTAAAATTTCTAGAATGAAAATTCAGGCAAAAAGAGACAGAAAGTACAACAATAGAAACACAGGCGCTAATGCTGCCTTCACATCCCAACAGGCACACTTAGCAAAGATACAATAAGACTGGATAATAAAATAAGGCAGAGAAATGGCTTGTAAGAGGAAAAGATGACCTCTTTAAGTAAGTTTGAATATGTATTCAGCAGTGTTGCTCCACAAGAAAGGAAAGGAAGCTTGGTTTTGTACTATTATGCGCACAGGCTGGTGACTCTTGATGTAACTCAGAAAACTCACAATGAGATGTGGTCACTTGATTCCTATTCCTCTAACTGTGTGAGAATTACAGAAATCTATTCCTGCACAAGCACTGTGGCTCCTCCCTGAAATGAGCTTACTGCAGGTGCTGCCATGACATCCTAAAGGAAGTGCAGAGGTGCTCTGCTTTCTGGGTCCACCTGGCAGAATCCGCCACAAAACAGAGATCCTTCCAAGGGAGGTGGAGATACCTGAGTCAGCACTGGACAGTGCTGTCAGTGTCCATGGCCACTTCCCAAACACTCAATGGAAGCTGTGGCTGGCTGCCAGATTTGAAACCATTATGCAAGAGAGATCACTATTAGTCAGCCACTTTGAGCTGATCTGATCTTTTCTTCCCTTAAAGGACAGTTCCACATTTCATGTCCACAGTGCAAAATTATATCTGACATGTAATTTAAAACCCAAGCCTTACTTCAGTAAATGGGATCAAACAGCAGGGCATTTCATTTGACAGAATGGATATTTCTAGTTTTAATATTACATTAACTTTTCCTCTCCGTGCCTCTCATGGATTTTTCATTCTCAGGCAGCAGTGCCTGTCTTCCAACTAGAGTTGGCAGTCTGACTAGGGGTTTCCCAGGATTTCAACAATTCACTTGGGGTCAGAGAGGGTTCCTGAGGTGTTCCCTGGTATTGTCCACACTTTCTTTCACTTGTGCCCAATGAGAAACTTTGAGGGTTCAGAATGACCCCATCAGGCACAGGTGATAGAGGATTAAACAGCTGATAACCACAGCAGCTTAGCAAACTGCTGTCCTCCAACTAATACATCTTTGAAAGAGGCCTGCAGTACCACCTCAAGTCTGAGGCTTTAGTAACACACTCCCAGTTTGTGAATCTTGATCTTGCACCTTCCTAGTTCAGCTTATGAGCAAGTGTCAGTGTCTGCCAACACAGTAGGGAGTAGTCTACCACAGAGTAGTCTACTATGCAGTAGTCTAGACAAAACCTGACTCCCCTGTTTTCCCCTGTGACTCCTGAGAATCTTGTTGTCACAAGGAGAGTGTCTAGTAGGAACTTCTTGTGGAGTTAAGTGTTAGCATCACAGTGCTAGCAAATGTGAGGGTTTATACTTACCAGAAGGTGATTAGCTATAACATGAATAATACAATACCTATCCTAGACACCTTGGATGACAGCTCTGAGTAATCACTCTAGCATGATGAAGTAAAGTGCTCTAGCAAAATGCCTAAGTGCTACATAACAACAGTTTTTAATTAAAGTAACCAAATATATCTTTAATGTTGATTAAAAGAACTGTAGATTTGAGAATGCTCTAATACATTCTAGTCATCAGATCTTTATCTTTTATGCATTGTCTTTGGTCAGAAACAAAGAATGGAAAACTTTGAGCATGTTCCTGAGAACACAATCACACCGGAAACCAGGAGGGTTTTACAGAAACTGTTTCAAAAAATTGACAAGCCCCACTGACCAGGAGCACCAGAGCACCTCTGCTAGAGGGACAAACCTCCAGAATCTGTGTAGACCTCCCTTACACTGCCAATGCTGTGTTTCTTAATACTGCCAGGAGAGAGAAGGGGGATCTTCATGTTAATACAAAACCAGCCCATACAATGCTGCATTGACACACATCCGGTAACTGCTACCCAGCACTTAACATGATAGATTGAAATAATTTAATCGTGTACCAGTAGTTGTTTTTCTATCAAGCCTTGTTGTTGTATTTCAATGCCTGAAATGATACAGAGTGTTTTCCATAGGACTTTGTTATTTTTGACAAAGAGTAATGTCAAGGAAAATGCCTTCTAACTGTTTCTGCCAAAAGAGGGAAAGAGAACAAAAGAATCAACACTTGCACATGCTGTCTGTGGCTTTATGGATGAAATTCATGCTCCAACTGGGTGGTGCAACATGAAAACACTTCCTCTCTTGTAAGAAACCCACATGACCTTTCTGTCTTGCCAGTAACTCACCAACTCATCTGAAATGAATGCCACTTGAAATCATCACAGTAGGTTTCTTCAAATGATGTATCCTGCCTGCACAAAGCTCATCCATCATAGCCTGCCTGCTCTTGCACCACTCTAGAAGAGCTTCATCTGCAACGACATTTACAGTGAATCAAGTTTACTTGAACACGGCTCAAATTTCTTTTATGTCTCCTTGCATATTTTCCCTCTGCATTCCTGGACAGTCTGCTTCTTATGGAGGCTGATTTGCCTGCAATTCCAAGCTCTGAGCCAGTCCTGTGGAAACCATTAGGCTCACTTTTAAGTAACCACTTTAGGCATCTGAGCAGTAAAGCATGTGTTTCAGCCACCAGGCATTACTCTGGGGTCTGGGTATTCCCGGGTCACCTGTGGTGAAGCCTGTGCTAGTGCAGTTGGCTTGTCAACTGTGCCCAACAAGCTGGTTTGTTTAGTGCTTCTGCACTGTCTGTTCATGTTTTCAATGTATCCAGCATACCATGACTCCTACAGAAAACACACATTTAATCCAAATTAGTAAATTATACCATGTTTAGTATCTTTGAATCACAGAATGGCTTCAGTTGGAAGGGACCTTAAAGATCATCTAGTTCCAACGTCCCTGATGGGGGAAGGGACAACATTCACTTGACCAGGTTGCTCAGAGCCCAATCCAACTTGGCCATGAACACTGCCAGGGTCAGAAATTGTTAACTGGATTTTTAAATGAAACAAAAAAACAAACAAAAAAACCCACCAAAAAAAACACAAAACAAAACAAAAAAAACCCAAAACAAAACAAAACAAAAACAAACAAAAAAAACCCCAAACAAACAAAAAAACCAAACAAAAAACAAACACCAAACCCCCCAAAAACCCAAACAAACAAACAAAAAAACTCACCCCCTTCAAAAAAAAAACCTCACACCAAAAAAACCCACATTAATTACATTAATAATTCTTACTCCTTCAAAATATTTGAGGGGAATTGGTTTCTCTATGGCAATAAGGCAATAACACCAGCTGACTTGACATCTAGCATTATTCCAATTTGTTTTTTGCTACCATTTCTTTGTCCTTTTAGCTATGCAGCAGTTAATTTTTATCCTTTAAGGTTTTCCAGGAAGGCAAGTCCCCTTGAAAATTCATGTCCCTACTTGCTTTGAAGAAAATGGGCTGTAATTAAGTAAAGTTGCATTACTTACAAAGTTGTCATTTGCAATACCAAATACATAAAAGCAAGGGAAATGCATCATTAAGAACATAAATCTTCTCATCTACCCACCTAATAAATAAACACATTATTCTTATCAGGTACAAAATACAGCACACTTCATCAAACTCCAGAACCGTAAACCCCCACCTGCTCTTTCAACAGCAGCATCACAATGAAGACCAAATCTTTCCTTAAAAAAAATCCCAACATTTTTGACTCAGACTCTTACAATGGTGTAAATCAGTAAAACTCTTTTGGCTTCAGAGATTGAGTTGTTTTACATTTGTTGAAGATGTGACACGTTATATGTGAAGTTTTTTATTCCACTCCATAATTCTCTTTCCCCTCTGGAGCTAATATTCTCCTTTTACTCCAGTGTGTTGTCGGCTGGAAGGATCCTATTTCTAAATCAAAACTGGTGTCGTCTTAAAGATGTGTTCTAGCTCAAACTGGAATTGATTCAGGGCAGTATTAGGTGGTTGATCAGACTCCATTGTCTTACTTTTTTATTTTCACCTTGCACTGATTGAAGGTCTTTGAAGAGCTCAAAATCAATGGAATTTCAGTCTTTCCCAAAACTTATGCTAGTCAGGAAGTCTTTCTTACCAGTGGTTTGGGCTGAGGCCCTTGTTTTGGCAGGATGAGCAAGCCTTACCAACTGTGGAATCTGCTCCACAGTTGTGGGACCCTCCTGATGGAGCAGCCAGCACAGCTGTGACCTGCAGAAACTCAGAGTACAGTGGGCACTGGTATTGTGAAAGCAGAGGGATCAGGGATCCAATTAAGACAGAGTTTATTAGGTGATCTGCCAGGACAGAAGGAGTTATCCATATTTTCGGGCCGTGGTTGCTTTCTTAACAGTTATTCCCAGCTACTCTAGGGAAAAGATGATTAGAGAGACTAATTGTGGTCAGGAGGCTGCAGGTTGAACCGTACCTTCAGAGGGTGTAAAGGTGTGGAGAATTCTATGGGATGTTCTTCAGCTGTGTCTTTCTTCCTACCTGCAGTTGGTAGGTCTTAGTAATATTCATTTACCACTTTTTGCTTCTTTTTCCTCTGCATAAAGGGCCAGTTGAGTGAAAGATTATATGACCACGGAAGAAGCAACATTTCCAAAAAGAAGCAGATATTCATGAGAAATTCCCCTGAGATTTCATGGAGGTATACTCCAGCTTTCTGTAATAAATACGAATTGCTTGGTGAAGAAACCTTTGTACACAAATAGCAAAATATATTCTCAGTCCCAGGCAGCTCATGGCTAAGGAATTCACATAACAAATCAGAGCCAGTGAAAGAACATGGAGATACAGTAAAAAAAAATCAGTAACTGTAATTTTTAATCTCAGTAATAGACAGTTACTATATTTCTTAAATCTAACGTCATAAAGTTTAGTTACTGAGTAGTCTGAGCCAGAAATCATAATTAAGATTGAACTTTAACATTCAATAGTTAATCATAGAATATTGGAGGAAAGATCCTGAGAGGAATAGCCTAAGATGTGAAGGTCTTGTCTTCTCCCACGCCAGGATTTTGGGGTGACAGGGAGCAGCAAAAGGCTCTTAACAGATGTCCTTACAGATTCAAAGACTGAGAGACTGAGGTTCAGCTAATGATTAACTTCTCCTGAAGGATATGTTGGAGAGCTTTGATTAAGATACTCCCAGCAAAATCTCACCCCTACAGGAAATAAACCAAAAATGTGAGCTGTGCTCTGGCCTTTTAGACACTGACCAGGTTTAAGCTGAAGACCCCTAATCAAGCCTGCATGCAGTCTAGAAATGAACCTAAGCCTTCACTCCTCTATTCGTCTTTGTTTTCCCTACCTCCTGAAAGCTGTTTGCACAATTTACAAACCAGGCTGACTATGCGATTTTTAAGTCAGCATCATTTTGAGTTTCAGGTTTCAAGGGAATCTAAAAGCACAAAAATGGTGGATTTGTGCTTAAAAAAGTACTCTGATAACACCTGGAGATTAAATCCATGGATGTTCAGAGAGGTCTGGATGCTCATCAAATTGTGCCTTTTAATTTTTATATTCATTCTAAAACTAAATGAAAACAAAAGAATAGGACAACTGTGTTTGCTCAATGTTGTGGATTATAATGAGATTTTGAGCAAATAAACTCTACTCCAAAACACACGTTAAAGAACAATAACCACAAAATACCATAAAAGAGAGAAAACAACCATTGCCAGCTTCAAGTTTCATTTACACATGGGAATGACAGACTTACAAAGTCTCATTTAATTGGAATTTTGATTATTAATACAATGTGGCACCATCAACAGTCCCATGCAGGGTTGAGCTGATTAATGGAGTTGAGAGCTGAAAGTTGCCTAACAATTCAGCCCATTAATTAGCAAGATGCCGTATTTCCTCCCACTGGGCTCTGTTGCATTGAACTCACAAGAGCTTGCAGCTCCTTCTGTAAGTTTTTTTCAGTATTTCTTCTAGGAAGTTTTCCTTCTTCATAAGACCATTCATATCAGGTCATATCAAAAGCTATATTGCCACTGAAAAGGCATCAATAGCCAGTCCCAAGGGAGGATTGTAACAAACCTAAGTACATAGAGGTGTTTCCTCAGAGTGTGCTCCCAGTTATCAGGACCTCACTGCTTTCTCACTCTGTGTAAAGTGCAAGCATCTCTAACTCCCACAAAGGATCCCACTGCTTACCCATCCTTTCTGTGAAGAACCAGCTGCTGCAAACTTGTCAGTTGCAATTTTCATTTTTAACCCCACAGAAAGAGGGGAGGCTGCTGTAATTATGTTAGTCATTCATGGTTTTAACTTTCCAAAGAGCATTTTCCCATCAACCAAATGTCCCAAGAATCAAGAAGCTGTAAAACTGGCATAAAGCTCCTTTTGTATTGATTCAGTAGCTACATCAAAGATACAGACCTTTATTTATGAAAGCTACTTTAGTCATCCAAAAGACTACATCTATCACAGCAGAGCAACTGTGCATTAGCATCTTCTACAGGGTGATCCCAAGACATACAGAAAAACCATGATTTCTTGTTTGATTGCATAGGAAAGTTCTATAATAACATATAAAATCTACTTGAAACTGCCAAGTGTATTTTAATTGTCCCAACAGAAAAAAAACATGTCAAAAATAAACAAACAACACAAACAGGCTGGAAGAGAGATTAAATTTTCTGGAAGAGGTCTGGAAACTGCTTACTTGATTTCCAAAACCAGCATAGCACAAAGACTAGAAAATAATACAGAAAGAAAGAAAATTAATTTGGCCCATATACCTTTTTGTACATGCACAGGATGAAGTTGTCTTGGAATCTTGCTCTACACATGTAGAACAATATGCAATCTTTTCTATTTTGCAAGGCTGATGCATGCTTACACAAACTGCAAATCAAACCAAAATTCTTTGTAAACATGCTCTGAATGGACACTGATTTCAGCTGCATAAAGCACTGGAATTTAGAAAACCAGCTTTTTCTTTCTAGAAGGTTCCTAAATTCCACAAAGCAATCAGCAGAATTGATGGAGGAAAATGAAAACCATTGGGAGGGATGTGGAGAAGTGTAAAGGACAGGTCTGTCTGTGGAAAGGCAGCTGAAGAAAAGCCACCCAGTCCAAAGTGCATGGTGCCTTCAAAAGTACTTAAGTGACGACAGATGTTCAGCAAACATCCACAGGAACATTTCCATGCAAAACTGGAGCAGGATAATTTCTCACAGAACTGGTTCTTCCTATTTGTCTGGCTCTTCTGTCCCAAGAAATATGCACACATATACAAAGTCCATGCTCCACGTTCAGAGGTGTTCAGAGCCATGATCACTTTGTCAGGTGTAGTTGGTCTGCCTGCTGCAAACCCAAACAACTGCAAACCTCAACAACTGCAAACCTCGCCTGCCGCTCCTAACCATGGTAGTGATCAGCAAGACAAACCCAAGCCATGCAGAGCTGTGAATGTGCTACACAGACAGTGGCAGTCATGGCCACAATATGAGGACCTTACAGTAGAAAGACTAATTCCTGCCCCGTTCCTGGTTCAAGTAAAGACCCTAGAGCCGAAATCTCAATCCATCTTTGACCATTAGTCAGTCTGAATAGGCTTCTGTACTATTGACAATTTAATGGGATTTAGACTCCTGACTCATTTAATGGCTCGTTTTCTAGGCTCTTTTAGGTCCCCACAGGTGAAGGTAGGCACTTACTAGGTTTTTGTAAAGCAACTAAAGAGACTTAAGGGTGATTGCAGTGGAGTGTAGTAAGCTCTTCATTTGCACTGTTGAGAGCACCATTAGGCAGTGATGTGTATTTTTAGGTCTATAAATACTGTGGGAATTTGGGTTTGGCTTGCAGCTGAGCACATGGTTGATGGGAGATCATGTCAGCTGTAAGAAATTCACTGCATTTTCCTCTGCTTAGATAACCTGATACATGTCAAAACTTGCTCATAATCCTCACACAATTGGAAAAGAAATGCAGGCACCTGGGCCCCACCACTTCCACAGCCCAATACGCTGTATATGCCTGATTACTCTTTTGTCTCTTTCTTTCATCTTCTAGAAAATGAGATCCACATAAATGGAAGGAATTTCAGCACCTTTTAATTCTTTACAAGCCTTTAAACGCAGGCATCTCAATTTTAAAATGTCCCTTTCCTTCAATAATACTGAGCCTTTATATTGTAGGTTGCTTCTCTAGTGCTTTCAAAGCTCTTTGTGAGTTTAATAGGTCATTAGCATTACATTACTATATGAGGAAACCGAGGCATAGAGGTGACAACAATGTGTACAGACTCATTCATCAACCCAAAACTGAGAAAAATGCTCTGGATTTCCAGTCCAGTGCCATGGACTAAAATTTATTTATGTTAATTTCAGTAAAATCATCAGATAGTCTGAGAGATGTAGTACATGACACAAACATACATTTTTTTAAACAGATATTTTTTTAAAAGTGTTTGTTGCTCAGGTTTCCAGTTTATTAAGAGACACTTGTGAGCATACTAAAGACAAAACCACAGTTAAAAAAAATCTATCACAGTGAGGTATGGCTATTTCACAAGAAAGTGAAGATCAGCTCCAGCATACAAAGACTGAAATCCCTGATAAATTCTTCTGCAACTGTAGGTGTCTTCATTCCAAACCAGGTAAATTGAAGGAAATTGAAGGCCAAGGAATACTAAGACACATCATAAAAGCAGCTTCTGGCCCTCAATTGTATTTTATGGGTAGATGGATTATGTATTGCATGAGGGATTGTAGGCTATGGATAGCAGAAAGGATGCTATCAGAGAATTTCTTGTTTAGTAGGGGCTTTTTGTTTGTTTGTGTTTTGTTTGGTTTTTTTCTTAAGTCAACTTCTGAAAGTTAATTGGTAGCTGAAGAGCAGCCTGGTGTAGGAAGCCATAAGGATAAATTTTCTTTACGACAATGATAATTCTCTGTTAGAGCAGGGGAAACCCTCTTAGATTTTAATTGAAAATGAATTCTAAAATATATCTCACTTCTCTGCTTCTCTAATTCTTCAAAGAGAAAATATGACTTCAAGCTGATGGACCCCTCCTCCAGAGTGAATATAGAAATGAATGAGAAAACAAATGTGATTTCCATCATTTTTAGTGCACTACAAAGTAATGATTTATAGGGAAGTGAATGATGAGATGCCTGTGGTCTAGATAACTAGAATACTGAAATAGCTGAGATGAAAGACCTTTGCAACAATTTTCCTCTGGTAAGTTAGAGATGCAAACAAATGGCTTGGATTCAGGTCCCTGGGTGGGATTCAGCTCCTGAGTTTCATACAGCCTGTGAATAATCAAAAACTGAAGAAGGTATTGTAAACAAATATCCTATACTCAGTGTAGACTGCTCTGTGGTGTTGTAAAGAAGGCAACAAGCAACAACCTGAAGGTTAGGAACTACAACCATATGATCATTCCCTTCTTTGGGTTGTTTTTAATCCTGGTTTGCTGTTGGGATAAGATTTGAAGGCTAATATTAGGATGTGCCTACAGGTGTGTCCCTACCCAATAATTCTGGTTATGTTAACAGGTGTCACTAAATTTGGTAGATCCAGAGGTCATAAACAACTAGTTCCATACTGGCTGTTGAAAATACACTTGCTTGCAGCAGACTTTGGAAACTTCTTTCTGCTGGAAGGCTGAAAGGTCAGGCATAACCTGGCCTCAGAAGTGCTGTGGGACAGATCTAAGTGTTCCAAGGGCAAAATTTTGATTGCAGCTCATGGTTTTGTCACTATGAGTTATAGACACAAAGGAAAAAAAAAAAAAACAAGTGGTGATAAATTCTGTACTTGCAGAAACACAGCTTTCTCTTGTCCTTGCTGAAACAAAGTCTTGCTAAGAGGAGCTTGTCTGAAGAGAAGAGGACTTTTGTACTTCCATACCTCTCTAAAAAAAGTAGAGCTTGTCTGTCCTTCTGAGACCTCCTGTCTAGAATTCTCCAAAGCCACGAGAGCAAAACAATATCTCCTTATAGAAGTTAGTAGAAAGCAATAAGAGAGCAAAACAAATTACTGCTTCTAACTCACTCATTGGGATTTACAAAAGACTTATTTCTAGCCCTCAGCCCTCTTCTTGTGATGCTTGTGATCACAGGTTGTGGGTTTTTTGTTTGTTTGGGTTTTTTTATATGGATCTCAACGGATGCTAAATTGAAGAGTGTCTGTGGCTTGTTGAAAGATCTGGATGTCATTGCTAAAGAGTCAGAAATTGTGTTAATAGTACCTTTAGAAAACACTTGGTAAAGGTCACCGATCACTGCACTTATTTGGATGGTATTAACCAAACTCTGCTTATGGCTATTTCCAAGGGTGACTGAATCTGAGAGCGAGCTGAAAAGTTTTATTCAATGGCATTCACTGTGTTTGAAAAACAGCTTTTACACTATTGTCTATGAGAGCACACTTTTCAATCCAGTGTTTCTCTGTTTTGGGAAGTGCAGGGGCCCACTCCACTGAACTGATGTCATGGAGGAAGCAGGGAGGAGGCACTCTGTATCTAGCTGTTTTCCTTAAAAACCCTTGTGATCTTCTCTGTGGAATACTGAGTGATGAAAATGCTTGTATTCTCACTCCCTTCTTCCAAAGCTGTTCTTTGAACGAGTGTTCATGACTTTTTCCTTTCACTCTCCTGAGTCACTTTGGGACTATAGTTTAGTTCTCTATGGAGACACCGTGAATATTGGGGGAAAAAAAAAGGATAGGCAAGGTGTGCCTGCTGCACAGCAACATATATGACTTAACTGAACATCTTCACCCACAGCAATAGGGAAAACTGTTCAGTCTGGCATGCAGTGTAGTGGGAACTGTATGAAGCTAAACCTGTAAACTCACAATACTTGCTATTAAGCCTATCTGGAAAAGGTTGACTTACCCATATTGCTTTCCTAATAGGTTCAGAGCTAAAGCAGTTTGGGGGTGTTGGAAAATGGTGGCATGTTTAATTGCCTAGGGGTCCAGATTCATCCTGATGCCCCACTAACTGTGTCTTCTGTGGAGAAAGTAGGTTGTTCTTATCCTTGAGGGCTGACTTACCTCTTTTTGGTGACAACTGCTGCAAGAGTCAGGTAAGTCCCTAAAGAAGGCAGCGGTTCCTCTCTGGTCTGTTAGCTGCTTGGAATGCAGTTCAGTAGACAGCCATCTGCTTATACATCATTCACTAATTTTAAAGCTGGAAGGATTCCTGACATGTATTGTTACTATAGCCAGAGAGTGCAGTTACAATAAGCATTGTTAAACTGCTTCTGAAAGGGTGGAGAAAGCTGTGCTGTAGTTTCGCAGGTAAGGTGAGAAGACATGGATTCCATGACCTCCTGTGGAAGGGGAAGTCCTTCTGACAACAAACCACAGGAAAAAAAAACCTGCAACAAATCCTCTAGGAAATGCTGAACCATGTCATTAATTTGAACCTGGCACCTAGGATGTGTTCAGCATTTTTCCATTGTGGCAGTGGGGATTTGCCTCTCCCAGGATAGGCAGTATATTCAAGACAGGATGACTGAACCTGCATGGGTGTCCCTCTTCTCAAATAGTCTTGTAGATTTCAATTTGAAACAACATATCTTCTTCAATCCCTGTACTAAAGAAAAAGTACCGCATGAGAACCTTGTCTTCCAAGATGACCATTCCCTTCACAGCTCTTTCTCATTTTTGATTGTGCTGTCACAAGGGACATAATATATTCTCACTTCATCACATTTTCTGCAACAGTAGTACTGAAACTCAAGGATGGATTATTGTCTATCTCACGTTGATCCTGCCTACTCTTGAGACACTAATCCTACGGATGAGCATCTCAGTTATCTTTTCTTTAATCAAGTAATGCTATTTTTAGCATGGACACCTTATATACTAAGGTAATGATAGTAGATTTTTCTATTTTTTTAAACTGCACGGGTAGAGGCTTAGAATTTTAAGCTTTACTACTGATAAAAAATCAAGCGCAGTTGTGGTGAGGAAGAAGCAAGGGGGGAAATTTGGGAAAAGGTTGATGAAAGTGGAGAAAACCAAAAAAATCCTTAGTGAGTGTGGGATCTAGTGGTTATTTTTCTGGAGGGGATATTGCTATTTAGCATCTGGAAAATTTGTGATCTCTTTTAAGGATAGAACAATGTAAGGGGTTGTGGGGAAAACTAGAAGGAGGGAAAGCAGATGGTTATTGGAAAGAAAGTCTGGGAAAGGAGGGAGACATTAAATGAGAAAAGCAATAATAAAAGCAATAAAGGGACAGTGCATTTTCATCCCTTTCTCTAAAATGCATGAGAATATGCATATTTTATGTCCATGTGTGTGTGCAAGGGCCTGTGTATGGAGCAGCAAAGTACGTGTAAGTTTTCTGACACATCTGAAACACCTGCAATGCTCTGGACCAGTAGGCAAAATAGATAGTATAAGGTTTATTTAAATTAAAGAAAGATGAAGTTTGATGAATTAAATATGAAAATGAATAATACACATTGTGCAGTAGCCATTGAATTTGCTTTGATGCTAAATGCAATTTATTTTGCATCCATTTATTTTTTCCTGTTATAGCTGCAGCTTTTTCATTCTTCATAACACAGAAATCATTGCAGGAATTGTCAGGAGATAGACTGGAGGCTTTTAACTGAGAAGAAAATTAGGAAACTGTATTCCTGCTATCTCAATCTGTGACTGATTGCTACTGGTATCTTAATTCCACTCAGATTTTTCAGCAATCGAATAGACTGGAAGATGGCCACATCAGTGCCACAGTCAAGCTAAAAGTTAAGAGGCAATTGATGTTTCTGGACTGTGGCATTGGTATCAAAGTCAGCGCTTCAGGATGACTGCTGATGGAAGAGATGACACTGCTTTTAGCAATGCATGTATTTCTCCTCCCATAGTCATCAGGCTGCTTTAGTTCTAGTTGTACATGTTTTAGGTCTTGGAGCTCTGTTCTGCAAGGTTGACCAATTGCAAGGTAAGGCTAAGAAATTATAGGTGTGGGCATCCAAATAAACATCTGCCTGTAGAACTGCCCACTGGATTTCTGGTATGTGTTTTTCTAGTGAAGTGCCTTAGTAAACTGGGATGCTTAAGAATGTGCCTGCTTTTTCCCATGACTCTGAAAATGGGCACACAAGCAGTGAATACTGAAGTGAAGCATTCCTTTACATCTTTAACCCGCTATGATCATTCTTTTTCACACAAATCCCAAGAAAAAAGTGTCAATACAGGCATCTGTGTCTTGATTTGACATCACCAAAGTGGTGCAGGCAAGGATTTTGGTATTAATTTTTAATTCTGTATTCCTTTGACCTCAGACACAGGTCAAAGAGCTCCATTATTTTTTACAGTTCAGAATGTGTCAGTTGAAGAAAAAAACCCCAACACACACTGCAGGTTTTCTTCAAGTAAATCAAAAGCACTAGTAATTGCCTTTCATATTTTATTTCAGAAAAATAGTATATTCATGACTCAGTATGGTGCTGTAGACAAATTAATATTAAGGGAAACAGAGCAAGCTACAAGAACACTGCAAGAAGAAAGCATCTGGGAAGAGCTTTTTCTTTCTCTAATGAAGAGAAAAAGATGGTAATGCCTTTAGATGCGGTTCCTAAACAGATGTGTGCAGAGCTGTATGCAAACTACTTCAAAGTAGGACACAGATGTTGTCTGAATAATTTTTCTAGCATTTTCATATATGTGCATGGCCAGCTAGGAGTTGCTGTAGTCATCACTGCCAGTGGTGATGCCAGAACAATTCTATTCGGAAATGTCTAACTCCAAACTGAGACTGATATCCAGGAGTGAAGGGGAATAATACTGCTCTCTTTATGGTAACATTGTGCCTCTTACCTTTTGGTATACTATGTATTCATATAAAGCAATTGCCTGAACACTGGCAAGACTGGAAGCCTAGGAGGTATTGAGCTGTATCACCACTCTTAACATGAAGGCTTAGCAGAGCAATTAATCCTATTAAATTTCTCTGCATCTGCATTTTAACTATGTGTTTTTACAGACATGAATCATCTTGCTGAAAGTTATGTATCTCTGTATGAGCAGTGTGTCTTCCAAAAGAAGAGACCCAAAGCTTTTACAAGAAATTCAGTTTCCCAGTTGCTCCAAGGGAGGTAATGTATGGAGTCAGAATGCATGTGTATGTAGTGATTACAAAGATGCTTTGAGTAGGATAAACTACACAGAATGCACAGCTTGACACAGATATCAAGTATGCCTTCTGCCTGCCCACCCCCAATGTTTCTCTACACACTTCCATCTCATAACTGCAATATTTGCTGCTCATATCTGCAAAAAAGACACCCAAAAATTATTCTTTCCTGTGCAAAGACCCACAAAGTACACTAAGTCCATGGAAAAATAAGGCAGTTTGGGTATGGAAGAGTTAAGTGTGGTATGACATTTTTTTCATATGCAAATACTTTGTTCCATGTTGTGTATCTTTGTTCATAGACACTTTAATTGTCCCCAAGACACACTGATTTCTCTCAAAAGAAATCTTCCTCCTTCAATCATTCAGTCCCTAGAGCACTCACTTACAGGCACTTACCTGCGCCACTGCTTCTCTTTGCACTTAATGCCTCCAATGAATCTGACTTAAATTTTCCTTGCTAGGTTTGAAAGTCTTTTGGCAAAGATTTTCTCATCGTACTTTCTCAGGTGGATCCCATGACTCCTGAGCTGTCCTTCTTCCTCAGAGAAGAGTCCTGTACTCAGGAAACCCTGCCCACTACACTAGCTCTATTAAGTTATTGACTTGCAAAATAACTGCTCATATATTTTTTTTTCTGCTTCATCAGCAGGATTGAGGAAAACAGCAGCTAGGTTCCCACACCCTTCACTCCCACCTGCGCAGCTCTGTAGTCATTCCTAATATGGCTAGAGTCTCCCTTGGAAGGGTGTGAGTGTGCATCCTGGCCTGTATCAGAAATACTGTGGCCAGCACGACGAGGGAAGTGGTTGCCTCTCTGTACTGGGCACTGGTGAGGTCACACCTCAAATCCTGTGTTCAGTTTGGGGCCTGTCATGACAAGAAAGACATTGAAGTGTTGGAGTGTGTCCAGAGAAGGGCAATGGAGCTGGTGAGGGGTCTGGAGTATAAGTCCTACAAGGACTGGCTGAGGGAGCTGGGATTGTTTAACCTGGAAAAAAGAAGGCTCTGGGGGGACCTTATCACTCTCTACAATTAGCTGAAAGGAAGTTCTAGAAACATGGGGATCCATCTTTTCCTAAGTAACAAGTGAAAACATAAGAGGAAATGGCCTCCATTTGCACCAGAGGAAGTTTAGATTGGTTATTAGGAAAAAATTCTTCACCAAAATGATTGTCAAACATTGGAACAGGCTGTCCAAGGAAGTGGTTGAGTCACTATCCCTGGAGGTATTTAGAAAATATGTAGGTGTGGCACTTAGAGGCATGGTTTAGTGATGGATTTATCAGTACTAGGTTAACAGTTTGACTCGAAGATCTTAAATGTCCTGACCAGCCTAAACACTTCTATGATTCGACTTAGAAATTTGTTCATTTGAGTCACTGTTTCTGGCTGACCAAGCTCTTCTCTAATCCAGCACAAATTGGTATGTGGACATATGACTTTACCTCTTAGTTTGAGAATATTTTCCCCTTCTCCCAGTAGGTAGTTTTAGGTCATGATGTAGCAACTCTTCTAATGACCCAGGTACAGTGAACATATTTAAGCCTTTTATTAGAAGACAGTATATTCTCTCACTGAAATAGATTTGCATTTTTTCTCTGAATCTCTTTCAATTTGCCAACAGATAGTCACCAGAGTGTTCTTGAATAGTGGAAGTGACAGGCTATGCTTGCTAACTCTTTATGTTGCTAAGCCTGGGACTTACTCTTGGGTTGTGTTGCATGTGCCTGAGACCTCAGTATGTCTGTTTTGGCAAATTGTTTTATCCTTCCTTTTATGATGCTAATGACTGATAAGAAAGAATGCATTTGGTTTACTGGCAGCTGTTTGCTCTTTGGATGTGGAAGGCTACTAAATTTAGAACCTTTGGCACATTCTGAATTTGATCTCATCCAGTCTAAGACAAATGAAATAGAACTGGGGATTTCAGTCTTGAATTTCTTTGACCTGAAGGCCTCACACTATTGCAGTCATCTCTCAAAAGTTTTTGGCAAAAGGGTAGTCTGACCACTTTGAGACAAGTGTCAAGCCTTAATTTCACCACTCCTTTATTGCATCCCACTTAGAAAATGGTAACTCAAAAGAGCAAAAATGAAATGGAGTAAGAGCATCTGACTTATTTGCTACTGGAAAAAAGGTTTTTAATCTACTTGTTCAAACTCTTAGACTTTTCCATCTTTGGAACAGAAATTGATTAACTCTTTGTACATCCACACACACACACACACACACACGGATTACATTGTCCAATTTGAAGAATCTCTTCCACCTTCACCAAGAATTGAGCTACTCAACCTTCATAGGTGACTGCTTCCAGCTTCTACATTCATTACAAAGGATCTGGCTAGAGTCAGACCAAGCATGTTTGGAAACTAACAGCACAGGCCAAGCTTGCCAGGGAATAGACTGCTTGACCATGTATTTTCACAGATAGCCATGCTCCAGATCTTGAAAATTTCTGATCATATCATTATAAATGGGGCCTTGACATAACAGCAAGCTGAATTTCTTGAACAAAGTCCAGGGTCAGGTAGAAAGAAAAGAAGGGGGAATGTTGACACTTCTTGCACACTGAAGCATGCAATTTCATTTTTGGGAAGTAGGGTGTAAAAGCATTGAGCACCTTCATTTCACCTATGGAAAATTAAAGTACTAGGAGACTTAAAGCTGTGCTGGGGCAAGTTTCATGTGGCCCATGAAAAGCTTCAAGGTTCTTAGCATATTTTCTTTACCCTTTCTTACTCTTTTCATCCAAAAGAATGAATTTGTTGAATGAAGAAACACAACTATAACAGCTATTAAAAATGGATTGACACAGGCATCTTCTCTTTACAGTATTAAAAATGGATGGTACTCTGAAGTTCTCCAGAAGACAAAAATAAAATTTCAAGACTTGAAAGTTTATCTCAGCTCCAGTTACAGGAAGAAAGCACAAATATTTCAAGGTGCTTTGCTAAACTTCTGGATAAAAACTAAACACCTGCCACTTTAATCTTGGTACTTTAATATTTTGCTCTTGAAGGAACCAGCTCTATCCACAAATCTTCAGAGGGAGACTCCGCTTATCCTTTTGACATCTTTGATCAGTCATGAAATACTGAAAAGTAGCACCATCAGAATCATTCTTGTTGGATGCCTAATTCCAGGCTCTGTTGAAATTAATATGAATTTGTTGCTTGGCTCTAAAGTGGAGATCAAGTTCATTGGCAAAGAAAGATGAAACTTGCATTGCTTATGTTTATCATGTATTGTATAGGATAAAGCTTCACACACCTAAACAAGAGATCTGAGTTTGGGAAAGAATGGGATGTGTTCCATTCCAAAGGATCCCTCTGTAGTTTAAGTCTTGACTTTTACAGAAGGAGAAAAATGGTTTGATTTGCTGAATTTATAGATCACTGTAAGTTCTTCTCACAGCTGCAATGGTTATCTTGTTCCATTTCCATTCCATGTAAGATCAAGATAGCAACCTTTTTATTTTGTGGAGACCACTGTGAAATTGTTAAAGAGAAATGGTCTTTTGTTTGACATCAGTCTGACCAAGATGAGGATCAAAACTTACAATGTGAAAACAAAAGGCTGTATGGACACATTGCTGTTCAGTCCTCTCCTTATGGTGCCAGGAAGCCTTTCCCTGGGGGAATCATGCATTTGGTAACCTAGCGGTCACATGAGTCCTAGGTTCAGATTCAAGTTGTATTTCAGATTTGTTACCACTTTGGGTTGGTAAGCAGGTTTCATCTCTTTTGTGCTGCTGTTCCTACTTCCATAAGATGGGGAGGTAAGGGAGTACTTATCAAACTAAAGAATATGTTGTGAGAATTAAAGCTAGCTAGTTAATGCACATTATTTTGGTATTTCACTTTTTAAAGATACTGTTAATATTTTCATATATCAGCAGCATATTGGGTGTCCAGTGTGCCTCATAAAACTGTCACATTTCTGGTCAACAAAACTTGAAGAGAAAAATGAAATGTGAAGACTTTGTTTTGAGTGGGTAAAAAGAAGGAACACACTGTGTCTTGCTGAACAAATAACAATATGGAGCTGACTTCATGAATGCAGTTCTTTTTCACCTTTCACCTCTCCACTCAATAAACAAACTCTAGGACAAAAGTGGAACATATTTTGAACACGTGACAATAGCTGTTTTCAAGTTTGCACCGTAAACAGGGCTATGAAAATAGATGTGGATGCAAAGATTTATCTAGCTTGTTCTGGGATTTACATTCATTTCTTTGGTGGATCGTGTATGCTGTCAATAACCTCAGTTGAGAAAATGGATTTTTGTCTGGAAAGTGAAATGATTTCAGATTTTACTTTGACCTGATCACCACTAAGTGAATTCTACTGAAGTGGAGCAACTTGGATTGTGCTCGCCACTGAGGGTAAATAAGAGGAGTAAAGGGAACCATACCAGAGGGAAAGTGGGTCTCTAAGAAGAGAGGGTATAATCAGAAGATGACAACTTTCCAATATTTAAAAATATCTAAGTCTTATCTGAAAATTAAAACTAATTTCTCTGATAGATATTTTTGAAAACCATAATCTGGAAGTGGTTTTTATCTCTAGAGTGCATTTTGGTGTTACCAGGTCATCATGATTAACTGGCAAGGGGTGAAGAAGTGGGGAAGTTGATGAGAGAGATTACCCAGTGAGAAGGAAAGGAAGGCTGAGGTGCTGATTCAGTGAGATGGAGGAGTGTATTTTATAGAGGCAATTTGCAACAATGGATGCATATGAGAGGTGCAGCAAGTGTGTTGTTGTTTTTCTATACATATGAGACTTATCTCCCTCCTGCTGTCTTTGGAAACAGTTTTGCAGGCAGGAATAGGGCAAAAATACTCTGTACATTACTTCAGTGCATGAAGTTGATTTTCTCCTTGATGGCATTGAAAGTTCATTATGAATTCAGCTTTCTACTCTCAGAGCATGCATAATTGAAACGACAAATCCACCACAACCATGGGGTATGAATAAGGGCTGGATAACGCTATACAATCCCTCTCACTGTGCAGTTGGCATAAGAAAACAGTGAATTCACTGCATGATACAATTAGGGAAAATTTAATTTCTAAATCCAAGGTGGGGCTGCTAAGATTTTTACCATTTTACCAGCTTTCCTCTTATACCTGTTTCTTCTTTGTAGCCCTTGCATCTGGAAAAATTTACTTGTCTTTGCATCTTGGCAGTACCTACTGGCAGAAATATGGACTAGTACTCAAATGGCTTAAGGGTAGAAATAAAATGGAGAAGGAAGCTGTCAATACTTTCTAGTTACTTTGGACATTTGCTTTGGAAGAAAACCATGAAAGCAGAAGGTGACTGTAGATTTGAATTTTTAAGTCTATTTTTGTTAAGGATCACCTTTGTTACGTGTAGGCTATATTTTCAGTTTTATTCTCCCAAGTAGTGAACTGAATGGTTACAGTTTCAACCTCTGTGCTCAGTTTTCCAGGTGTCTGTTCCTTGAAATGGTAGAAGACCTGTTGTTAGCAGAGACAAATGCCTTACAAGGACCATAGCAAATGAGCACAGTAGCATACATGGATCATCTGTGTATGTAATACTTGCTGGAGGAATAGACTGGAGATGAATAACTTAACAGGAGATTGGTGAATATACTGCTGAATATAAACTTACAGTCCTTTCAACTTCTCCTACAGCCCAACAATAAGGGAGAAAGGTCTATGTTTTAGAGTTATTCTTTCAATTTGTGATCAATTACAGAATGAGATGGGAGAGGCCTGCGTACTGTGAGAGAAATTGTAGTGAAGATTTAAGCCTGTTTCTGTATTGAATGCTGAACAGTTAGAACTGATGTTTCTACTGATAATGAGTGAGAGCACTTGTAAAGTAAAGCCCCCCTTCCACATTACAACCTCCTCTGAATTTAACCCTCTTTTGAATTCTTTGTTCTGTAGCTATAGTTGCCTTGCTGAATTCTACAGTCCAACTCTGAAAATTTTGAGAGGTTTCTTGTACCCCCACTGAACTATAAATGAGCTAAAATGTAGGTCAGTCTAATTTGAAATGATGCCTGCATAAAAAGTTGTTGCCTGCTGGATGAAACAACTTAAATGACTGCTTGGGCACACTCTTGGATAGATTCTGAATTGTACCTCCAATAGTACACGATGTTTCAGATTTTATGTTCATTTTAATATATTTAGTGTCCTATCTAATGCTTCCTCCAAGGGGACAGTACTAAAGAACTCTAATGTCTCCAACTATAAGATAAGCATTGACATCCTGAGAAAAACATTGCATGACCATAACGAAGCAACATGTGATGTAACGCTCTTTTCCCTCTAAGTTTAGACTTTAGATAGTGAAAACACTATCTTCCACCAATCTCCCATAGCCCCAACAGAATAAATCATTCAAACAGCATCAAATAGCAAGAACTTAAAAAATACTATTTTATAAAGGTATCTTTTTTTCTCATTTTTCTCAAACAATGGTATTAGGAAGAGATGGTAAGTTCAGGCTATATGCTGACCTGAGGCTTTATTTATGCTTAGTGATGTGTTATTTGCAACAAAAATGGTGTGCCAAATTTCAAAAAGCTACATCCCCACTGAGAAAAACAGAATAGACCTCATCATTTGCATCTATTAATGATTTTTTTAGCCAAAGCGTGTTCTGGTTTCTTCCTTGCGCATACCCTCTATTCCTTCCCTGGCTCTCCCAAACACACTTTCTGAAATGCTAATTCATATCCCCCAGCACAAATCTACCCCTGCTTTCTCACACTGTCTCAAGGTGCTTTGAACTAGTCTGGGCAGGACCTTGAGCAATCTGATCAAAGTTGGCCCTGCTTTAAGTGGGGACTGGACCCAATGACCTCCAGAAGTCTCTTCAAATGCAAGTTATTCCATGATTCTATTAACGTTATTGATAGGACTGTGGTTTGGCATTTAAAGTAGCTTAACTAATGGTCACCTACAAGCACTGCAGAGAAACTCTGACCCCAGGTCTGCAAGCCACAGCCCAGTTTCCACCTTCCAGAATGGGAACTTAGATGTAAATCTTGCACCTTTTAAAAATCATCTCTTGGACTATTTTTATGAATCTACAAATAAAGCTCAGGTCTTAAACCCCAGCCCTTGCTGGTACTGGTAGCAGTTCAGAAAGAGTATCTCTGCACCCCTTTTCTTTGTGTTCTCCTCATCACTGGGCATTGCCAGACACAATTCTGTATTTACAAAGGAGACAGGAAACTTGTGAAAAATTGCTTCACTTTTTGAACCCGCCTGTAAAAAGGCCCACACCAGAAAGGCAGTGCTTTATAATTTGAGATGCTTGTTCTAGCTCTGCTCTAAACAGCTTTGAAATGAGGCAATCTGTTCTATAGATTCTGCATGAGAAATTAGAATTGGCTGTTGGCAATAGGATCCAGACCTGCTTGCACTGGTAAGCCACAGGCTGCTCATAAGAAGATGAAAGATGAGTCTGATATGGAAGCATGGTATTGACTGCCACTCCAGGGAGAGAAATCATTGCTTGGCCTCCTGCAGCTTTCCCATGTGCTATGAAAAGGGGCAGGATGCTGGTAAACCCCTGTATTTTCTTATATTTTGAAAGAAGAAAACAATTTTTAGTCTGTGCTCTGCTTCACACCTTATTTTCTCTTCTCCTAACTTAGTCACACTCTTGTTTTTTTCCTGCTGTTATCTAAAGGTCTTCCAGCTGTGTCTGGCACTCAGGTAGCTTCTCTGTGTGTAGCAAGAACTACAAGAAGATGTGAAAAGTGCAATAAACTCTCCAAGATGGTGTCAACACATAGGTCTGCCTGGAAGAAAAGCAAGTATGTTCATTCACTGATCCACAAATTAGGCCTGAGAATTTTTCTCTGGTAACTGATACTCTTCAGACCAGAAAAAGGGAGCACATTGTTGAGCACTCTGGATAAACAATGGAGAAATCTTCTCTGAAGCCACACAGACTGTGACATAAGGTGCCAGGTGCCTTACAGCAAGAGAGGTGGTCACTGAAATGGTTCTTTCAAGAGAGAACAAAATGAAGCAGTATTGCTTTCAAGAACCTACCTGGAAAAATCTGCAGCTTGTGCCATCCCCTGAAATGTGACTTGGTTTTAGGTTACAGTCCTGGCTGGCACAGGACATGTCAACATGGATTCTGAATTAAAGCACTTGCATTTGTGCCCTAACACAATTAAACAGTAGAGTTAACTAACAGGTGATCATAGCACACAACTTGCAATAAATAGAAATAAACATACTGCAGAGTCCTCTGGCCACATCAAAAGAAGAGAAACAAATCTGCTGCAGCTAAAATATGGTGTCATGTTTAAAGATTTCTTTTGGCTAAGGGTTTTACCCTCAGAGGTCTAAAAAGGGTTTTCCAGCCACCTCTAATCTCTCCTGTTGCAAGCAGCTCAACCCTGCCTTGTAGTTTTTTCCTGAATTACTAATCTTGACAAGATAGCTTTCCTAGGCCTGTTCCCAGCATTTTCTGCATGAATAGCTCATTTGTGCTTGCTGATAAATTTGTTCTATGTTGCAAAGGGGGCCTTGCGAGAAAAGAGACTATCCATAGACACGGACATGGTGTTTTCTTGGCTTTAATCCAAATGGATAAGACTATTGGAAGCCTTCTCTGAATAACCAGTTACCAGATGACTGTCAGTTCCTGCAGCTGGATCACTGCTGGAACAAATCAGAAAGGTAAGTTCCCACCTTGTTATGTAGAGAGGTACTGAAGACAGTTCAGGCTGACATGTTCTACCTTCAATGGCTCCAAACACTGGACACAGAAACTCCACTCTTGGAGTTAACAAGTGATCCATCTTGTGGAGTAGAAAGGATTTCAAGTCCTTATTTGCAGCTCTAGCCTTGATTCTACCATTTGGATTGTATGGACGCAAGTGATATTCGCTCAGATATGTGAAGGGCTGCTTGTCTTGACAGGGTATGGTTGTGGTATCTAAGAAGGACAGCTGTGTTTATCTGATTTTGTTTTGTAAAACAGGGGGAGAAAAAGACAATGAACCATCAATATTTTGTTTTGTTTCAGGAGGAAATCTTTAGCCCTGAAATTATGATCCCTGCAAGGTGGAGGCAGAAAAAACTTGGTTTTATTTGCCCTTGGATAGGCTGTATTGAACTGGATTAGTTGGCAAATTTTGGGATTTGGTCTGTTTGTTGGGGGTTTTTGCTTTTTGTTGAGAAATGCTTTCTGTCACCATTGTGGGAACTGAGCTGCTGAGAAGCAAGTATTTGAAATAAGGGTAATGGGGCATCAGAGTTTTTGCTGTGCTGGTTGAAGCTCTGAAGAAAGGCTAGAAATGAACACTTTATGGAGCAAATTTCACTTGACCTTTTTGCTTGAGTACTTTGTGAATTCAGCTCAATTTCCTTCAGCCTTCACTATATTTTATGGTATGGGTATTTTTCCCTCCCCCGTGGCACAAAAGAGGTCTTTTCTTACAAGAAGTTAATTGCCTAGGATGAAGTAAGTTCAAGAAAATTCAGCCTGAGAACAGGTAGCTTTCCCCCTCTTCTTTTCATGTAAGTTTGGTGAATTTTGATTTGTGGTAAGATTTGCTGTTGCACAGCAACACTTTCACACATGAAACAGCCATGAACTCCACATAAGTATTATGCTAACAACCCTGGAGTGAAGCCAATTAATAGGTGACTGATGAGTTTACTTTGTAGTAGAGGTTGCCTGTCTGGTGTTCCCTTGTCCCCCGTTACTGTCTAATTCTTTATCACGCCATCTGACTTAGATTTTTTAAATCCTTTTTATTTTAGTATGGAATGTTATTGTGGACATAACATTAACAACCTCTCTTTAAGGGTGCACAGCAGCACCATCTTGGCAGCCCAGCAAGCAACCCTTCTCAGAATGTGGTTTGAATCTTGATTAACAGCAGATTGTTAGAAATACCAAAGGCATTGTCTGCAACATGAGTGCATGAGTGTCTCACGTAGACACTGGGGCATGAGATCGGTCCATGCATGCCTCCGGTTATGTTCCTGATCACTGCAGAATACTTGCACACTTGATAAAATTACAAGTAATGTCAGAAGCCATCAGGAGATACTTAAATCCTTTGTCTCTTTCTAGAGGACTTGGGCATTTGGCTCTCTGACAATGACCTGAAGTCAGATAACTGTCACAGTCCATCTGGAATGCTCCAGTGGGGGTCAAATAATTTTCTAGCCACTGATCGTTCACCAGTGACCTCATATGGCTCCTGCTCAGTAAAAGCAGAACAGTATTCCTACCCCCTTCCCAAACAAGCACTTCTCAGTTACCTCCTAAGCATAAGTGTGAGATTAGGCTGCATGCCTGGCATCTCCTATGCTTCTCCTGATGGCGTGGCCCCATGATTAGAATCTTTATTTATCCTTCTCTTTTTCTTTCAAAATTTTTTCCTCTGTATCTACACCTTTCTCAGAGCTATTATAGTCACTACAGAAGCAGCATCTGTCCCTGTAATAGGACAACTCCTTAATAAATCTGATAAAGCACTACTTCCACCTATTTTGGGAAGCAGATTATATCACTCCAAAGGGATGAATGTCACCTGATGTTCAAAATATTGCCTGTTCTTCAGGCCTGTGGCTGCACTTATTTTAGCTGACTGCATCTGAATAGTCTTGTTGATGTTTCTCACTTACTTGTAAAGAAGGTTCCTGAAAGAATACCCCCAAAGTACCACTCACCGTTCTGTCTGGGATGGTCATGCCCACACCAAATTACTCCATCAGTAAGGGGTAAATTTTGACTCCACAGGGCAACAGTCACTCCCTAACACAACTATGGGCTCACAAAACTGGGTCCAACGGTGATGAGAGCATAGTGCTAGTTCATGGCTGAGGACCTCACACTTGCCCCACCACATCTAAAAGCCTTTCACTGCTGGTTATGCTGTGTCCTAAGAACAATTCTGTTTCACCAGTCAGAGGTTGCCTCACAGACCCAGACCCACAGCCAAATCAGTCACAGTGGCAAAGGGTTCCAGAATTTCTCCATGGCAGGGAAAGACAGGCAGCAGCAGTATGCTTGAGTGTTCTTCCAGAGTAGCTTCTGCAGGTTTAAGGCCACTGCTGTCATCCCTCATACTCCACCTCTGACACTTTTTCCAAACATTGAATGAACTAGAACCGGGGAGTTCAGACAGCAGCATTATGATGTCACTTGGAAATGCACAAGCAAAGGCTTCTTTAAGTATGGTAAGCCATATTACAGCTGTCAGGAACATTAATATATCACCATCATTTGCCTGAAGTGCAAAAAGATAATGTGGTGTTGCACAGATGGGCTCATAAGCAAGGAAGCAAAGGTTTGTGAGAGAGCTTTTCTTTGGACAGCTTCAACACGTACACATGACAGGGACACCCAGACCTTCAGACCAGCAGACTTGCAGTCTGCATGTAGCAGCGATTAGAAGCCTCAGCACTAACTGCATCAATCTGATGATCCAGTTCTATTGTACCAAACCTTTTTCAGAAGCAGTAGATATATTTTCTGGAGGACTACCTGTCAGAGTCCACCAGTAGTTAGATTAGAACACAAGTCTTACAAAAATCCACAGGGATTGTGTTTGCTGCTGAGAATAAGCAAAGACTTCTGTCACCTTAGGCTCCTCTAGGCACTTGAGGCTCCTGTGACATTTTGACAAGGGACAAAATAGTGTTTGAATCCAGAAATCCAGCCTCTTCTCATACCAAAATCATGTCTACCCAAGAGGAATTTATAGCAAGAAGAGAAATGCATGTCCATTCCCTTCCTTTGAACATCGAGTGGATGCAGAGGAAGATAAAATCAGCTACGTAGAAAAGAATCTCATAAGGAATAGGGTCCTTTGAGTTCCCTTTTAGAATGAAAACTGTTGGACCTTTTCAAATCCATTAATTGATCTTTCTTTCATGGAAACCTCTTACACACTTGGATGAAGTCATATGCTAGAGGCAATATTTTGTCAGTTGAGCACTTGGAATAGCACAGCAGAGGTAATCCCATACAAATGTCTATCCTCCCAGCACCTATACAGTCCATCAGCACTGAAAATCATGGATGCAGATGGCAATTTAGTATGGAAGGCAAACTAGGACTGGTTTGCTTGTGGACATGTCAAGTCAAAATCTTGAGAAGTTCCAAGGATTGAGTTCACACAGCCCCTCAAGGAAATCCATTCCAACATCTGACCATTCTCACAGAGAAGTTTTATTTCTTTCAGTCCAGCTGGATTTTCTGTTGTTGCAACTTGTTTCTTGTCCTTTTCCTAATCACCTCTGAGAAAAGTCCAGCACAGACTTCTCTATAATCTCATTTCAAGTTACTCTTCCTCTTTTCCCAGCTAGACAAACCAGAGTCTCTGCAACCTCATCTACAAAGTGCTTACCCTTCACTAGCATGTGTTGCTGACTTGCCTTGTCCTTGCTGTCCATCAGGACCAACCTCTTCTCTGCAAGGCTGCCACTGAGCCACTCAGTTCCCAGCCTGTGCTGTTGCATGGAGCTGTCATGTTCCAAATGCAGAATGAAGCATTTGCCCTTACTGAACTTCAGGGAACTTCTTTCTGGACATTATTCCA
Source organism: Scytalopus superciliaris (assembly GCA_013400415.1). Taxonomy (NCBI): domain Eukaryota; kingdom Metazoa; phylum Chordata; class Aves; order Passeriformes; family Rhinocryptidae; genus Scytalopus; species Scytalopus superciliaris. Next base: position 818,172 of record VXBX01005245.1, on the reverse strand, counting down.
GTTTATCATGGTCTTTCTGAATGACAACTCTGTGATTCAATGTTTAAAGTGTTCTACACGGTTGTCATCCTCTGCAAAATCAGCAAGAATTCATTCTAACCCATTGCTGAGATCGTTATTGAAAATACTCCACAGGATCTGACCCAATATTGACCCTCAAGTATCATAGTTGCTAACTGACTGACAACTAGTTTTTGAACAGTTGAAACCTAATCTGAACTCAGCAGTCTGGGTAGTTTCTCACACAGTTTTTAAGTGGTTCCTCCAAACCATATTTCTCTATAGAAGTTTTATTTGAAACTGTCAAAAGTCTCATTAAAGTCAAGGTGAGCAACATATAGTTCTCTCCCCTTATCCATAATCACTTCTATATCATCAGAGGAAGAAATGAGTTTTCTTAGGATAACTTGAACTTGGTAAATCTGTGTTGGCTGTTCCCAGTGACCTTGTTCTTCCTGCGTCTGGGCATGGCTTCCAGAATGGTTTACTTCATAATCTTTCCAGAGAATAAAGACCAACCTGCAGTTTCATGTATCTTTTTTCTCTCTTTTTCTTAAAAAAAAAAAAGATAAAAATAGATGTGCTTCTTTTCTTTTTGCAGTCTTAAGGAACTTCTTTGATCACTGTGAAATGACGAAGCGTGTAGCCTGCTCAGCAACCTCGGAATTACCTCATCAGGACCCACAGGCTGTGTATGTTTACTTTGATAAGTGGTCTTTATCTCAATCTCCCTCTGCTGTGGATGTTACTCCTCTTCCTTTCTCCCCAGACTCTGGCCTTGACACAAATGTCTGTGAAGTCTCAGGGGAAAATTAGTTATTAAAATGGAGCTCTTCAGGTATGTTGACAGTTTCAATTTCAGCCAAGTTTTGGCCTTCCCTGTCCTCTATACATGCTGCTTTTCTGTATTCTTCCTGGATTGTTTGTCCCTGTTCTCACCTTCCCATTGTTTCCTTTTCTTGTTTGGGCTGAGCTGGAAATTCCCACTGCAGCCAGGCCATCCTCCTGCCACACTTGCTCATTTTCCTGTGAATTGGAATGGACCATTCTTGGCCTTTAAGAAGCTGTCTTGGAAGATCAGCCAACTGTGCCAGGGCCCTTTGTCCTGGTAGGCAATCCTTATATCATTTCCCTAGACCAGCTGAAGTATGCTTTCATGTAGTGCAGGTTGGTAATGTTGCTGCTTGCCTTCACATCACTTGGGAACTTGCATGTTACCACCTTATAATCACTGCAGCTTTCATCATAAAACTGCTTTCTTCTTCCTGATCATTTTTTCTCTACCCATCTTTTCTGTTACCTTGTGCAACACATCCATGAATAAATTAACCCTAGCAAATTCAGAAACTCCTAAATCGTCTGTGTTGAGCAATGTTCCCCTCCAAGCATGTGCTGAGTTGCTCCTGAGCTAGTAAGTCCCTAGCCTGTATTGTTCCAAGAGGTTATTCTTTGCTGGATGCAGAACCTTGCATTTGTTTTTATTGAATTTCATAAGGTCCCCATTGGCTTATTCCTCTACCCTGCACAGTCCCTTCTGAAAAGCAAATGCTTTTGCTTCAGAGGTACATTCATTCCTACTCATATGGTGCAGGAATGCTCTACTAGCCATGGCTACTGCCTTCCTTCACAGGCACACATATCCTGCTGTCACCCTCCTTCCAGAACAGTTCAAATTGAGATAATGGCAAGGCAATTCCATATGTTCTGATTATATATGATCTCAGTAGCACATTTTTTTTCATGGGGAAAAAAAAAAATCTTCTTCAGACAATGAAATTTTGTTCTGGAACAAAAAAATGGTTGTTTGATAAAAAAAACAGTGTAGGAAAAAGAATTTAATTTTAGGAGTTTTTTATTGTTCAGTTTTTTGGAGAGAAAAAGAAAAGCAAAACAACAAAATGACAAGAAAAAAATAAAACAAAAGAAAAGCAATTGCTGTATTTCAAAGCCAGTGAAAATTAGACTAAGCCAAATGGAAATCATAATTCTTCTATTTCCTTGCTCAGACATGTGTAATAGGTTTGGCAAAATCTCAAGGAAAACAGAGGCCAAGCTGTGGTATGTTTAGGAGAATCTAAAGGCTGCTCAGAAGAGAGGCAGATTTCAATACAACTCAGAGGAGAGAAGCCTGAAGTTCATCTACAGCTTAGTTCTTATGAAGATGATAGAGAAGGCAAAACACCTACAATGCAAAGACACTTTTAAGCTGTGGAAGGGAAACTACAGCAACAGTGCAGCCTTGCTAGGAACACTTTGTTTCTTTTGATTTCGTGTAGTGTGCCTTGAGCCAAAACTACATGGCAAAATTAAAAGCATGAGCAGGATAACAAGCTTTAAAAACTGTAAAACGTGGACTCGGGCAGGTCATGGTGAAACAGAACATGTAATAACACCCAAAATAGAAGTCAGAAAACACACTGTGAGTTCAATTCTCTTATGGAAGGTACTTGTCAGAAATTAAATTGGCAGAAGTTTTCAGGTCTTTCATAATACTTGCATACTCCGAGCATAGGAGCTGACAGGTTGAGAAAGTTAACATATTTCACATTCTTTTTGAGAGAAACCCCAGGCTGAGAGCTTTGCTGTCAGGAGCATCTGAGTCACAGGGCCTCATTAGTGATGTGGCTTCTGCTGCGGGAGTAGAGGGACTATTCTAGTGGTCTGCCATAGAGCATCCTTCCACTGTTTCCAAGATTAATTCACAATGGAATAGCATTGTCTCTGTGCATGTGAATGTAAAAAGGCACTGAAATGACCCAGTGTCATCAAAAAACAAACTTACACAAGGGGAATCTTAAGGAGGTGAACAACTATTTTACCAGAGAAGGCAAATATCTAGAAGTAGCTTTCCACTTGGGAAATTCCTGCATACCTTGTTGCACAAAACTGAAGTGAGATACTGGGGGAAGAATAATGGTTTATCCAGTTACTCCTCTCTCCTTCACATGCCACAGGATGACAGTGAGTCACTGCAGGTTAGTCAGTGATAGGTCCTTAGGATCATTGCATAAGGGCATTCATGCATATAAAGAACTTCCTATGATGGAGCTAAATAGAAAATACCGTCTGAAATAGATTAGGTTTGGAGGTTGAAAGTAACCTTGTCATGTTCTAACAATGAGGTTGGCTAAACATTGAAGTAGCGTACTGGGCAAAGAAGTTGTATTGGCTTTGCTTGGGCTCTTTCAAGTCAGATTTGATATATTTCAGAAAGATGTTCTATTTGTTTGGGTTTGTTTTTTTTTCTAACCCATTTTGAGGGCACAAAAAACACTTCTGAGTATTTCAGAGGTCATAATAATTGGTCAAGGGAGTAGTTCTTCAGTGCTTAAAGGATGGGAACCTAAGGTCCATGGCAGTTCATTTGGATTTGTTTTCAAAAGCCAGCTTAGAATCATTAGTACGGGCACATTCAGAAACTGGTACACTACAGTCTACATGGTGAAACAGTGAATTCTAGATGGTCCTGGACAGAAGAGACAGATTGGGACACCAGGTCCACATGGACCACATCTGTAATGTTCTTCTTTGTGAGGCTCTATAACACCACATCCTGGACTCCTTTCTATCCTACTATTTTCTAATGTCTTCTACCATTTCAGGTTTGAGTTATCTCTTCTAACCCTACACCTGAGAGACTTTACACAAAACTAATTTGTTTAGTTCAAGACCTCTATCTGTTTTAAGAAGGCAGCTCCTGAACACTGTTCTGTCAGAGGGAGGGAAAGCCTTCTGTTTCAAATGCATTGCCATTAGAGTATGAAGAAAACTGTTGTCTGGCATAAGAAAAATTGCAGGAGTTTGCAAATGAGATGCTGAAAATTTATAGAGGAGGAAGGAGGAGGAAAAGAGATACTGTCTTTCCATTCATATCTCCTTCTCTTCCTCTTCTCCCTCCACTTCTCCCTTTCTCCCTTTTGAGTTATTTGGTGTATAAACAGCTTTTATTATGAACTTTGTTGAGAATGTTAAAGTTGTTCTTGTGTCTTGCTTGACACATAACAACGTTCCAACAGAAGATAGTGCAAAACTCACAGGAAACTGTAGTGTAATTCGGGCCTGCCTTTACATTTGAAGTTCTGACCTCTGTTGTTCTAACATGTCACTTGTGAGTATCTTTATTTAATGAGCAGAAAATTCATGTTTGGGAGTGACCTGAGAGGTGAAGTCCCATGCAGATGTTATGCTGGTCTGTTCTCAGTGTGTGAGAAGGGTATTAGCAACTGCAGCGGGGTTTCCTCAGACAAGAGGAAAGGTCACTTGTTACTTACCAACAGCACATGAAACTGCTGCTACCTGGGAATCTGACAAGTCTGCTAAAATACGAACCGAAGTATGAGAAAAGTCAGCTGAACATCCTTGAGCAGTTTTGTGCTGTAGCCCCTTCACAAAATTCCAGCATCTGAAAAGAAGTTTAATTAAACCACATCCCTAAAGAAGGGAGTTGCCAGCACTGCAGGGTGTGTTGTGACTCAGCTACTCCTGGCTGTGCAGCAGCCTCTGGAGGATCTACCACTGCATCCCTGGCAATGTGCTTTAACCATAGGCTGAGCTCTTTTTGAATTGACACATACTGTAAAGTTGCTGAAATGAACTTTTATTCCATTGCCCCTTTGTGTAAGCTCAGTTTGAGGTGAAGAGGAAAACCAGCCTCTTAAATAGAAGAATTCTAAACAGAGAAATCTAGGACCTCTTGTTCTATAGAAGGCACTTTACCTATATTTACCTCTCCTTACCTACCTTAAGTATCCCTTTTCTTAAATTTCTTAAATCCAGACTCCCATTTGCACCCACTGCAAAGAGGTATTCCTGGGGTAAAACCAAGCAGTTCTATGTTTGATGCCACCGAGGGCCATCTCTGGCTGTAGAGCACTGTCTGTAGCCACGCTGCATGACACCTGCATGTAGCCTGTCTGCCTGTGCTGGCATGTGACTGCACCGCAGCCTTTCATAGAAGATTCACATTGCACACTTTGTCCCTTCTGTGACAAGGCACTACCCACTTGTACTGAACCTACTTTTGGTCCTTCTGATAATGCTCTATTTGGTCCTTGCACCAGGCAGACTTTCCTATGTTGCTCCTTGTTTGACCTGGGCAAAAGCAGATGTCATCTGCCTGATACATAGTGGGTGTCTGGATAATTTGTCTGCAGACAAGACCAAGACTGCTACCAGAAAGGGGGACCAGATCACTGAAATCAGATGACACACAGACTCATTCTCCACTTCTACCAGTCTAGTGTATTCAGTGCAAGTAACCTGCAAGAAAATAGACTTTTACAAATGTTCCTGAATTTCATCTCTCTTTTTAATAAGCTAGACTGCAATTCTGTCTCCAGATGTTCATCCAAATTTGTCATCATGGAATAACCTGGCTCAGAGCAGATAATTCTGTGATAAGAGATGAGGTAGACAAATGCAAAGTGAAATCTGAAGGAGGAATCATTTTGGGGGGCCAAACTACAATTCCCTTTGTTTGTGTATTTCTCAGATCCAAATTCCAGATGTGCATAATTTGCATCAATAGAAGGAGGTACCAGAGAGAGGAAGAAATAAATCATCTACAGTAATAAACAGCAATCACTGCACATCTTAAATATCCTTCCTCATGCACACAGTCACAGAATGGATTTATCCAAAACCCATTCAAGGCCCAGCACAAATTCTTATTTATCACTCTGAGGGCTTTCCTCCTTCCCCCAGGCTGTAACAAAACTCTGCTTGACGAGGAACTGCTGTTTACCTCCAACATGTGTTAGGCATCATCCTCTAAATCCATGCTTACACAAAAGAATCTCAATAGTCTGAAACCCTGAACTTTGTATTTATCCTAAACACACACATACAACTATTTACACTGGAGAAATCCTTTAGAAGACGATAGCCACAGGTAATGTTGAGCTTTAGAATGGATGGGCAAGGGAGAAGATATGGAGTCTAAATGCATGCTGTTTTCTCCTGTAGTTTCTGAGTGCTCTAAAAATCTTTGGTGTGTACTTGAAAGGAAATGTGTAATGCTGTTCTGTAGCATACCTGGAAGTAGAAGAGCTAGAGGGTCATTAGAGCTGGTAACAGAGTGGTGTCTTGGCTGTAGACTTCTCTTGAGCTGAATTCCCTACTACTCTTCAATAGAATCACCACTTCACATACAATGTACAATTTTCATCTAGAGGTGTTCTTCTGCTGTTGTTTTTTTTTCTTTTTTTTCTTTGATTTCCTTCCTTTCCTCTCTGTCTAAAATTAATGTATTGTGTGTGCATTTTCTTCCTTTCTCCCTGCTTAAAATCTGCATTCCCAAATTGTGACTGGCATGATCTAATTAAGACAGACATAAGAGAGAGCTCCAGAGAAAGGCTAGAGTAGGAGTAACAGGAGGAGAATTTTTATTTTTATTTTTTTAATTCCTGTTCAGGCATAATCTTAAAGACATGAAGCAACACACATGCCTACTCGAACAAGTTGTTAGCAAACTAATTGTGCATTACAAGACAGGAGAGCCATGCTGTGCTCGTTATACACTGCTTAAAGATGAGTTTAGTGCAGTCAGAAGGCAAATCAAACATGCCTAGACATAAGGTTGCATGGGGAAGATTGCCTCTTTCCTTTTAAGGAAGTCATTTGCTTTAGCATCAGTCTGTCTTCATGAAAGACTGGAATACAGAGCCTGAATTGCCTATCTGCTGAGCTCAAAGGGGCCTTTGAATAAGAGACTCTTTTTCTGAGTTCTCTAGAAGAGACAGGCAAGAAGAATTTTCTCAAGCAATCCATTCTTCTGCCTAGATAAAGTGGCAGGCAACAAATAGCTAAAGGCAGATGGCCATGATGGTAATGGATATTTGCCATAGAAAAACAACTTTGGGGTGAACAGAAGTAGCAGATAGTTTGAAGAGTATATTCAGGGAGAACTTCCATCGTTAAACATAGACTTCAACATGTATGGACAGTAGAGAAATGAATTCACTGTGCATATGATTATATCACATATATGAATATTTATGCTAAGAGACTGAAAGATGGGTATTTTATCCCAGAAGATACTTCTGTTCTAATACAAATAGCCCACATATATGGAAGATTCAAACAGATTTGTCCTGGAATAACAGACTTCATGCCTGGCAGCTATTCTGCTCATTTCAACAAGATAAAATTAATTTTGTAGATTTGCATGACCTTGTACTAAAACTACTTGAATCATAAGAGGTTTTAGAATGTCTTTGAAAAAAAAAAGTAAATTTATCATAGCTGTTTTGCGAGCATTTGATAAATGAGATCCAGTCTTCACCATTCTAGGTAGCATTGTGATCCCACATGAGGAATTTCATACTCCAAGAGCTCAGCTTTTTTCTATTAAATTCAGCCATGAAAGAAATAGAAATCTCACTATAAAATGTGGCTCCCTTAGATATCTTTCTATACTTTCTTTCCTGTATGTGTGAGGCTTTTGTAGTACACACAGTGAAGACTACAAAGGTCCCAGTGAATGTTACAGTAAACTGCTTGATAAGGTGTGATTTGTCCCTGTAAATGTAGGCATTTAATGCTGTTTTAGACATTCTAGGGCATGAAAAACATACTCTTTTTTTAAAAAAGATCAGATTGTTCTCTATCCAGCTATCTATAGCCTCACAATATTGGAATATATAGGATATCTTTTATATAAGGTGCTCTGAGCAGACATCAGTGCTTACAAAGACATCTCCATTGCCCTTTCCTTGTACACCATGGAAAAAGCATGTGCAAGAACTAGACATCTTGCACCATGGTTTTCCTCTGTATATATGCAGTGCTAGTCAGTCCAGGACCATGACTAGTCTAGACAGACCTTGTCAGAAACAGTGAGATGGGAGATGGACTGGAGATAGAATTGCTGCAAAGGGTGTGAGCAACACTGTATTCATCATGCCTCTGTGTTCCTTCACAGCCTTTCCTTGGTACCTCACCTCATCATCCATGGGAGGAATTCCTCTCCTTGATCTGGTCAATGTGAGACTGGCCATTTAAAGCTACATCCAACAGATCACTATTTGATTTCTTGCTCCTGCTCCAGAGAAACCCCAACTGCCTGAATATGGAAGCCTTCAAGACAGAGTGCCCTGAACCACTGTACATGCAGCTTCCCATTTCAGCTGGTGCTTCCCAGAGCTGGGAAGTGCTTATGGCTTCGCAGTTATGCAAGTGTAAGCAGTCTGTACACAAAGCCTAGACTTGCACCCACTGTGTCCTGCTCTACTGAACAGCGCTCCCCAGCCTCTGTCATTGTCACCATGCATTGAATTGAGTGTCATTAAAGTATGTATATATTTCCTTGAATAACAAAGAGAAACACTACAGCAGTTTGTGCAGTATTTGTTCCTTGAGAACAGGAGGCAAAACCATTTTGTGGCAGCCTCCAGGGACGTAGAGAGTTCTTTAAAAGAAACCTGACAAGGGCATTGCTGTCCCATCTGATTCCCAGTCCTCAGCACAAACCTGAGCGTGGATCAAGCACCAGTCCATTACAATACTGTTCTGCTGCTGCACAGCCCCTTGTGATTGACGGTGGATATCTTACTTGTCAGTGCAGATATTTGGAGAGCCCACATGATTGATGTCCATGGCCTAAAAAGATTCAGTACATTTGTTTTGTCGATTACATTATTATCTTTCAGAAGTTCCCATCAGATTAACAATTTCAGTCAGAAAATAGGATGTGTCCTGTTCTCTCCCCTTCCCCCAGATGAGTTTTTAGCATAACAGTCTAAGTTGCACTAAAAAAGGACCCAGGCTGCTGTTCAGTCTCTTCCATGCTGGCAGAGATCCATAAAGCTTTCTTTACAGAACAGATTATAGACAAATGTGCAGTGTCAGTAAATACGGAAGGAGCTTGTCATCATGGTTATCAGCAGTCCTAGAAGTCCCAGCCAGCATCAGAGCTCAACAGTGTACCAACACATCATAAGATTATTTTTCCTCACAGGACTTGGCCCATCATCACCATTATCCTTGCAACAGAAACCTCACCTGTGTCATTTGTACCAGACTCCTGGGGTCTGTCTCTGATGCATGTCTGCTGACCCAGCTATAGATTTAATTTTTACTGATGATCTCTGGGACTTTCAAGGCCTAAATAAAACTGTACTCTCAGATCTCTCACTCTGAACATGCACATCTCCAGTCCTCTACAGCAGGCTCAAGCCCAGAAGGCAATGCTTCCTGTCTCAGATGTCTTCATTCCAGTCCCAAGATATGCTAAGGAAAGCCCAGCTTCTTTTCCCATCCCTTATTCTTTTCTCTTTGCAGACAGTGCTGCCCAAAACTCTCCAGCTACAGTTCTTTGCCTTTGTCGAAACAAGTACACCTGCTCACCTGAGACAGTCATCCTGCATCACTTCAGGCTGGAAGGGTGGCTTGTAGTGTGACCTAGAGATAGTAACCACTATATTCTGGATACACTGCATGCAGCATAATTTAAACAACTTTTTTGATCTGCAAGAAACAGAAAAAGGGATTGTGTTATTTTATCTAACATGATACATATGCTCCAGCAATTTGATGGTGAACCACTGTTCAACAGCATGAGTTTAAATAGTTTGCACTGAAACATAGTCTTTTCATGTGATTGACTCCTGGGTTTTTTTCAATATAGCATGGTGATAGGAAAATGTGTCAAAATAGTAGCCTGTTGAAAAGACTGAAAATCAGTTGATCTGCATTTAAATTTCAGTTTACAAAAGTGCACTCGGTACTGTGGGTTGTCATGTGGTAATACCTGGTTTCTAAAAATCCAGGCATTACAATTTTGAGACATCTATCAAACATAATCAAGCAGTTCAGAGTCATTACATACTGCAGATATTTTTAAGGAGAGACAGGTTAAATAGTACAAGAAGGTTAACATAATATGGGATTTTTGGCATAAATATGCTGTACATATCCACTAAGGGAAACATCTTTCCTGAATGGTTGTGAGGGTGGGATATATCTCTGTGGTCACAAAAGATGGTCACTCCATCCTAGACAGGCACATGTATGTGAAAAAACATGACCCTGCTCTTCCTGGAAAGGGGGAAGGTATGAAGTGTTTGATTCGGGGCAAAAGGGTCCTAGACATCAAGCAGCTACAGCAAGTGTAGTAACCCACACAGCCAACACTAGTGGCAGGTGTTATGCAACTGTCTTAGAGGAGATTCCCAGGCTTCGATGACCACAAATGGTACCATAAATATGTGCTTTCAACAACTTGTCCTAGTGGAAAGTGTTCCTGTCCATGGCAGGAAGGTTGTAACTATATGAGTGTTGAGGTCTCTTCCAACTCAGACCATGACTCTGTGATTAGCTCAATCACACAGCATGGTCTCCTGAATAACCAGTCTCTTCTAGAAAACTAAAGACAAAAAAGACCAAACAAAACTGTCACAAAACCAAGAAACAAATAACCCCACCAAACAAACAAACAAACCAACACAAATAAAAATCAATAACAAAAACCCAAACAAACAAAACAACAATAACAAAAAATCAAAACAAAACAAAAAAAAAATCCCAACTCCAAAACCAGACTCCTAACAAACAGAACAAAATGGGTGTGTCCCCTGTGCTAGACACGTGAGTGGAATGGGAGTACACACACATAAGAGAAAATGTGTTTGCAGAGGACATGGGGAAACTCAGCAACTGAAAGAAGAAACAGTGAAAATGCATGTGCATATTATTCTTCTTGCAGCCATTTCAAATGCTTCTTTCTTCATAGGGAAGGAGAAGGCTGTGCAGAAAATTAATTTTTCCACCTGAAAGTTGAGGAGGAGGATGAAGCTGCAACTGACTCCCATCTTCAGCTATGGAGTGTATTTGTGCCCAAGGCCAGGCAGCTGTTGCCTCCTGCTTCTAAATGGAAAGGAAGCAGTGCTTGTATTTTTAAGGAGGATTTTGTCTGATGCAAAATAGAGCAGTTGCAAAACATACAAATAGAGGTAAATGAGAAAGCTCTTGATTCCCTTCTTCACATTGGAAGAAGGAAAAGCTCAGAGACGGCCAGCCAGCTGCAGCTCAGTCTTGCTTTGAAAAGACTTAGTAGGACAGGAATTGGGATTAGCTGGAGACAGGAAGGTCAAGAGAATCTAAAGTGAGCTGACTAGGCACCAAGTACCTGTTGGGGAAAGGGAGGACCCACATCCCATTTCTTCTCACTTTCAGTCATCCATGGGGCCTGCCTGTCTCTTCCTTCTGCTCTGAGGTTTGACTAAGTAGTGACATCAAGAAACACATTTGCCCTTACTGACCAAGTTAGCAGTCACCACGAAGAAGTATCTGTCCCTTAAAGTGCCACACGGCTCAGTAGTGCTCGGTTTAAATTACTCTTACAAAATATGTCAATTTCTGTGCTGTGTCACCTTGTGCTGTGAGTCCATGCTGCAGAGGCTTTGAAGCACTCTGGGAATGGGACATCTGTGCCTTATCCAGTGTTTTCTTCACTCCATAGTTCATCTGACATTCCTGGCTCATCTGACACTCATCCAGGACAGACTCTGCCCCTCCCTGCTCTCTTCACTAACACAAACAGTGAAGTGTGACCCCGAGGCTACGGAAAACAGCTTTATAACACTGACCCTAAGCCAGGAGTGTCCTGAGCTACAGCAACCCATGACAAACTGCCATGATGAGCTTCATGACATGGTACTGTAAACAAATAATCAAACTGCAGCTTAAACTTACATCACTTCCTACTGTGATTGAAGCTGACAAGGCCATGACCAAGGAAATGGCCACTGTATTATTGACAGTATGAAAATGGTCAACAAGAGTATGTATTCACAAGGCTTAGGACCTTCCTGTGTCCAACATAACCCATTGTTATTGTGAGTAGATTCTGTTCCCACAGAGAGGCTCAATACCTTTTGCTGTGAGCTGCCAGTGGTGGGAAGCCTCAGCAGTGGCATGAAAGTGCTGAGAAAGGCATGGGACCACAAGGATCCAAGTGGTCACTGATGAGCCTGGGGAAAGTTGGCCAGGTACTGGCATGTCTGTCTTGCACACAGGAGTGGAAATCATGGAGAAGTTTCATTTAATGCACTGTAGCTGTTGGAGTTGCTGGAGCACTACCTCAGTTTCTCTCTTAGCAGCAGGGAGGGCTGTAAGCAGGTGGAAGACTCTTCATTTAAGAGAATGTGCAGGGAAATTATGTCTGCTGTGGATTAATAAATAGTAAACCAATAATCATTAAGTGTCTTATGGCATAGAAGTTCAACTGCACAACTTTTTATTCTCTTATTTATCACCACTGATGGATGAGAAATCAAACTTTTTATTAATGTCATTTAATAAGCTAAACACAAAGAAAACTCTTTAGTAAATGGTTTAAAATAAAATATTAATACCTTCTAGCAAAGTGGGCTGCCCTGATAATTACAAAAATTGGTTTATTGGCACATTAACTGCTTCCACCAAGAGATGCCATCTATTCTTTCAAACCCAAGAAAGACAAGCCATTCCAAAACAGGGTTAAATTCCCCTTTTAAAGCAGCTGGAGGCAAGAAGATTTCTCATGTTTCTCTTTATTGCATGTTACATATACACTTGCCCTAAGCAGGGAAGCTGGAAGTCTGATCACCTCCAAACCCTCTATGGTGGAGACTTTAGCCCCACAGAATAATGGTTCCTTTTCTGTGCTCCAAAGTTTGGGCTTCTCCTTGCCAAAGTGGGGGCGGAGGGGAGTTGTAGGTTGAGGAGAGGTTGACTGAAATCAGCTAAAACTGCTCTAAGGCAGCTTAAGTTAAGGGTGCTAGTCAGGTGTGTGTGGAACAGTCAGCCTCATTGACATCAACTCCTCCATTCTCCTCTGCATCAATAAATTGTGTGTGGCCCATCACTACACATAGATTCCCCACCACTCTGTTGTTCCCAAAATACTGCAACGATTTCCTAGGACAGTAGGAAAAATGATTGTTCTTCCAAGTTCTTGCACATTACATAACAATGCTGTAGACCAGTTTGGTACTGTAAGAAATAGTGAGGCAGATTTGGGGGACTTATTATGAAAAATTACTTGTCCTAAATGCTAATATTGCTACAAGTCCCTCTGTTTGTGGGTGGGGGGAGGGGAAAGTTGAAGTCCTTCTGATAATCTTTGAATACAAGATTATTTCTTACTGAGAATTCTGCACTGAAAAAAAAAATTAAAGAGGTCTACATAGTTTGTTCCCTTTGTACTTTGATATCAGACATTTCCTAAAGGGGAAGCTATCTCATTTCTATACTAGCAAAACCAATATGCCTCCTCTTTATTTTTTGTGGCCTTTTGGTTGACCTCTGATTTTCAGGCACAGAGACTACAAATAGCAAAAGTTTGAAAGGAATTTTAAGAAAAGACTATGCCCTGAATGCAGGACCAGAGCCTGAAGCTTCTCTGTAGCTCTTCTTTCTACAGGCTCCTGGAGTGGCTGCTGGGTCAATGCCCTCGCTGCCAGGGCTTCGGCTCCTTTCTGTGTTCTGGGCTGTGATAGTTCTGAAGGGAATGTGTGGAGACTGCCAAAATCCTAGAGGTTAGGGCTACACATAAAGTTTTAGATGTCTTCCCAGCATGTGCTTTATTTGTCTTGATGGATTTGTGGACCTCTCCTGCCAGACCGGCATTCACATTCCTTTCCATTTCCTGGGAACTATGTCAGCCTCACCTGAGGAACCTGTTAGCCTCACCTCTGTGCCCGGGAACGTCATGGAACACATCCTCCTAGAAGCTGTGTTAAGGCACATGGAGAACAGGGAGGTGATTCAGGACAGCCAGAATGGCTGCACCAAGGGCAAGTCTTGGCTGACGCTCCCAGTGGCCTTCTAGGATGGAGTGATCAGTGGACAAGGGAAGAATTACAGATGTCATCTATCTGCACAGCTGTAAGGCATTTAATATTGTCCTCCACAACATCCTTCTCTCTAAATTGGAGAGAGATGGACTTGATGGATGGACTTTGCAGTGAATAAGGAATTGGTTGCATGGTCACATCCAGAGGGAACTGGTCAGCATCTTAATGTCTAGATGGAGAACAGTGACAAGTGGCATCCCTCAGAGGTCTATACTGGGACCAGTACTGTTTAATATCTTTATCAGTGACATAGTGGGATTGAGTGCACCTTCAGCAAGTTTGCAGATAACACGAAGATGAGTGGTGAGGTTGAAACAACTGAGGGACTGGATGCCATGAAGAGGGACCTGGATAAGCTTGAGAAGTGGGTCTGTGGGAATCACCCAAGGTTTAACAAGAAGTCCAAGGTCCTGCACCTAAGTTGGGGCAGTTTCCCATATCAGTACAGATTGGGGGATGAAAGAATTGAGATAAGCCCAGTGGAGAAGGACTTGGTGTTATGGTGGATGAAAAATAGGACATGAGCTATCAATGTGTGCTCACAGCTGAGAAAATCTACCATATCCTGGGCTGCATCAAAACAAGTGTGAGCAGCACGCTGAGGGAGGTAACTCTGCCCCTCTGCTCTGGTCACATCCCACCTGGAGCGCTGCATCCAGCTCTGGAGTCCTCAGCACAGGAAAGACACAAAACTATTGGAATGAGTCCAGAGGAGAGCCATGAGGATGATTAGAGGGATGGAACATCTGTCCTATGATGACAGGCTAAGAGAGTTGGGGTTGTTCAGCATTGAAAAGAAATGATTCTTATTGTAGGCTTCCAGTACTTAAAGGGGGCTTACTTGCTTCACAACCCAATCTAGTCATAGTACATCCCTGTCTCATGCACTGTCAGGCAGAAGCACCCTGGTCACCAGAGTTTCCTCCTGCAGTATTCCTTTCTTTTTCTCTGTTAGTGTTAGAGATACGTACCCTGACTTCATATTTCTTCTGCCCAGCAAAATGGAAACAACTTCAGGTCACAGGGGAGAGAGGGGGGTAGTTCTCTCACTACCATAAGCTGCTCTATCTGTAGCAACACCTTCACTCCTTCTCATAATTTATTGGATAAAAAGAAATTTGTCTTGTCTCCAGCCATCCTAAACACACCAGTCTTTTTGCAGATGCATTGGCTTTTCAAATCACCATCATGACATTTACAGAGGGAGCTCCCACAGCTCCCCATTCATTTCTATGTTTGCCTTCTGTGACCTTTTCCCAATCCATTTCTTGGAATTCCTCTTCTTTCCTCTTCCTATTTTTCTTTTCAAATGACACCGGTCATCTCTCTGTGCGTAATTATGCTCAAACCACGGCTGTTACAAAAGCATTTTCCCCTTGTATCTCCCACCATCTGGAACAGTCCTGTTCTTTCTGCCTCACCGCTTCTCCATTTATTTTCAAAACTCATCTGAAAACATCTCTGCTCCCATGCCTGTGCTTCTTAATTTCTTTCTCCCTCTGCTATTATGTATTATTTAACTTTGATAAGTACCTTGGGATACCATTTGTATGAAACAAATTCTACCAAATAAAGCTGTACTCTGTTGTCAGCAGAGCTTACCCAAACTATTTGCTTTCCCACTTGGTTTTCAGGAAACAGTAGATACCCCCATGCTGATAGCAAACAGCATTATGCTGATGACCAGACAGTAATTGGAAAGGGAAGGGCTGCAGAGCTGTCTGGCAGATTTCTGAGTAACAGAGAAGCTGCTCTGAGTCAGAGCCCTTGAGGTGGAGCACACCTCAGCAGGAGGAGTAGGAGCATTCCCCGGGAAACTTGGGGGAAGGCAAGTGAGCAATGAAAAATGTGAGATTGCAAAGCTTATTAATTATCAAGACTCACTTATTAGCTCTGCTTTTCTCAGATCTCATGTACCTGTGTAAATACCTGAGGCAGACACCTGGCACAAGGTGCAGATCTAAGACATAAATGGCTGCAACAAAACTATCTAAGCATTGCTGCAAATAGGCTCAAGGGAAGCCAGCTGAGGGTAAAAGGCAAAGCTATAATCTGCTCAGCTCAGAAGGGCAGCTTGATGCAATTATGTGGAGGGTGGGCCATGTTCTTTCCTTTGTGTTGATTCTCCTCATCTTCTTTCCTTCATCTGGGAGCTATTTAAATAAAATTAAAAAGAAAAATGAAAGAAACATAATAATAATAACAATAAAAAAGAAAAAATAACAACATTATATGTTTTGGGGTCTTCTGACATTTTATGAGACATATGCCATTCATCAGTGGACAGTTGTAATGCCTTTTTGTTACCAGTCCTGGATCCTAAAGCAATCTCTCCTCATTTCTTCTATTCTGGACCAACTGTCTGATGGCAGGCAGGGTGGACAAGACAATGATATATGTTTGTCACCACAGTAACACAGAAATTCTCAGTCATAAACTTGCCTCAATCTCCAGAACATTGACCACTTTCCTGGGTCACCCTTTGTAGAAGGTAGAAGTGTTGGGGCAGGACACATGTCAGGCACACTGAGAGAAAGAAGTGGTGGGTTGTCTTTGGTAACACCTAAGTCCTCACTGGAAACTTTTGCTGAAGGGTAACACACATCAAAAGAGAAGGTAATGGTGCTATGTGGCTTACTGATTCAGTAAAAAATAGCCTACCCAGGGGATCTGCAGAGCAGGAGTCATTTTGATAAACTGATTAGAAATTAATTCTGAATAATAACCACTCTTTTGAGAAAATAATAAGCTTGTTCCTGAAAACATGAAAAGTAAAAGAGACTAAATTTATAGAATAAATAACTTGCTATGAATTATTCACTCAGCTTTAGCACTTACAGCTATTACATTAAAATATTCCCCTATTTAACATAGAATGCAAACTAATAACAATTAAAGTCAGCAGTGGAGGAATGTTCTCAGCAAGCCACACTGAGGATTGCTGTGCAACATAGCCACAATGGAATGACCATTTATTAATCTGCAAACTTGTGCAGCCTAATTGGCTATTTACAGCTATCAGCCAATCAAAGTGCTGGGATTCACATAGAGACAGTGCAGTTACCTTTCACTGTTGAGAAAACTCTATTTATTCTGGGCCTGCAGGCTGCCCATGCCAGCCAGACCACTGCCTGCCTGTAATCGTCCCAGCCAGGTACACAGGATGAATCCTCAATATCATTAAAATCGGCAGTGAAACTCCTCTAGACTACAGAAGAGTCAACACTTCACCCCAGGATTCACCCCAGTCTTAGGTGATAGAAGGTGGTTTGACCAAAAAAGGGCCATGAGGTAAATGAAATTTAGGCAGTGGCTTTGACCCACTTTTATAGAACCCATATTGTGGCTCTGGCTTGTTTCAAAGTTAATTCTCTCCAGTTAGCTTTACAGCTTGCTTAAAATAATCCCTCTTTGGGCAGTCAATGGCCATCAGTCTCATCACACCTCCTTGTCTCCAAGCAGAGCAGATGAGCAGTCAGCTGACCTGCGGGCTGCACTCCTTGAGTCCTGTTCTACCAGAGGAAAAATATTGGTGTGCAGAGGGAAGGACAAAACACTTCCCAAATAAAAGTAGCTTGTCTAGCCTTTTTTTCTGGTTGTTGGGGTTTTTTGGGTTTTTTTGGGGTTTTTTTGAGAGGGGAGGATGGTGGTGTTTGGTTGCTTTTTGGGGGGCATTTTTTGTGGGGTTGTTTTGGTTTTTTTTTTTTGGGGGGGGGGATTGTGTGGGGTTTTTTTATTGTTTGGGGTTTTTGTTTGTTGGGTTTTTGTTTGATTTTTTTGTTTGTTTGGTTTTGTGCCAGTGTCTGGAAACACTGAGAGAGCAGAGCTGTGCTGGAGCAGCCAGGAGAGCATGTATTTGTACACATTGTGGTGTCACCAACTTTTCCCCACTTAGCTTGTCTTCATTGTATCCAGAGTTAACAAATGCCAAGGCTGAAGGAATTTATTTCCTATAAAAATTTCAGCCTTCAGGTTCCAAGTTTATTTAGCTCAAGTTGTGGTAATTACCAGCTCATAAACAGGAAGTATACCCTCTGGTACTGATCTACTTAATAGAAGTTTATTGGACAGCATTGACCATAACAATAACTAAAACAGATATATAGCCCCGTTACATGAGGTTTAGTCTTCAACAGCCATGACTCTATCTAGCAGCTTTAGTGTAAGTTTTATCCCCCCACCCCTTCAGTACTTTACAGCCTTTTGTTCTTTCCTGCCTCTTCTCCAGATCCTGGTGCTTTCATGGTGATGTTACAACAGCACTTTAGCTATCTGAAAATAAAACACTAATAAAAGTGCCATGAATAAAGGGAACATAAGCTCTCACATCATCATTCTGGTTTCTTGCCTTGATCTCTCTAACCACTTCACATTCCCTGTGCTAGGTACTCTTTTGCTTAGCAACCATCCTTCTCTTCAGAAGCAAAGGAAAAGTACTTTTCGTGTTGATAGACACAGAAAAAATATAGCTGTAATAGTGAGTTTGGACCACCTAATCTTAAGAAGAGCAACAAAGCTGTGACCAGGGAAGTAGACCTTGTGAACAAAGATAAGTTCTTTATTACTACAACTTTGTGTGAAACCAGAGTAATTAGGTGACTAAACACTTCTAAGGATTGCAGCCTTAGTTTCTTTGCATTCAGTTCCTCATCACAAATTATTTTCCCACTTCTATAAGGGGATTGTGAGGATAAATACATGGAGATCGTGAGATATTTGGATACCACAGTTAAGAGGTTCAAGTGATTGCTACATGTGTTTTCTTATCCTGTTTTGTTTTTGTTTCCCCCCCCAATGGCTAATATTACATCTTCAGCCAAACTTTGTAAGAGGGAAAAAGATTTTTTTTTCTGTGAAAGCTTCATCCTAATTTTTTGTTGCTGTTTCATAACCTGAAATGTATTTTTGGATCCCTTATAGTGTTCTCACTATTGTGCCAGGATGTTTTCCTAAGTAATATGGGTAACCACTTCCATCTTTACCTTCATCAGTTCTCATTAACATACTGTAGAAATGAGATCTGTCAAGAAGTTCATTGTTTTACAGGAAAAAGACTTAGCTTTTATTAGGCTTAAATGTTTTGCCTTCTGTATTTGCAAACTATACTTTTGTCTTTGTACACAGACCTATCTTTGTATCTTCTTTAATTGGTATCTTGGTATTTTGTTTAATTTAGTCCAATTCACTTTGTGAAGACAACCTTTCCTTTGTTTAACTTACATTTGCTTAGCTAATTTTATTTACAAATATGATGTTACTGCACATTTTGAACAAAGCTCTATTTTTATTCTGTTTACTCTGAGGAATTTCAGTCTTCCACTTGCTCATAAATACCCTTAGATTCTGAGACAAGAAGTATCTCAGGTCTCAATACATCATTTTAGGCAGAGCTATTAGAACTAAACCATATCCAGAGGGAATACACTATTTGTGCAAAGAGCAGTGCAATAGCTCCAGTAATATTTTCTAGTCCATACTTCACACCCCCTCATATCTATCTTGGCTTTTATAAATCACTGCTCTGTGGGAAACAGAATTCTTCACTGGATCGTCCACACTGACATTCAACCACTTTCAGTTGGGTGGTTCTATTTTATTTATCCAGGAGCTTCTTCTGACCATCTGTGCATTATCCAACTCTGATGCTGAGTGAACATACCCTCTCCCTCTGTGCAGCCTCCATTTGCATCAGCGGAGGATGAGCAGGAGATCTTTGCTCAGCATGCGCGTGCCCTTTTCTCCCGCTGCAGAACTATGGCAAGAGGCAGTCACTGCTGGAGATTGTCAGCTGGAGCTCTTTTGGAGCAGGAAAATTGGCTAGTTATATTGTTTGCACTAAGACCACCAATGGAAAAAAACCCCAAAACACCCAACAACACAAACCTGAACTCCTGCTCAAAACGAGCATTAAGAGTCAAAAAATAGAGTTCATTAAAGCACAGTAATATCCTAAATAAAGCTAATGTACTCTCTCCTGTTCCAATGAGCTTCATGAATAATGGATAAACAAAGCTTCATCTGCTTTAATTAATCTGGTTTCAAAATTAATTTGACCCAACACAAAATTAGCAGTCAATTTAGAGCTTTGGTTGCTCAACAGGTTCAGGCTACACAAAGAGAGTGGGTTAGTAGAAAGTGCTGCAAACAGCAAAGTGCAATAGTTTATTCCCTGAAGTAAAAGGCCTGGTTAATTAATACATAACTAAGGTGGGGAATACATTTCCCTTGCCAAAAGCTAACTTTATTCTGATGGGTTTTTTTGTAAATTTAGACTCTTTGGCTCAGATCTTCTTGCCTGTTCCAGAAAATTCCTGAATTTCCTTTAATGGATATCCTCTTTGTGAGAGTCTTGCATTGATGCAGAACTGATGCTGCTGCCTTTTTTAATGCAGTCCCTTCTTCTGAAGCACTGAGTTGGCTCAAGGAGAGAAAACTGCCTACCTGCTGTGTGACCCTTGCGTGGTGTGGCTTGCCCCTCTGGGTCGGAATCTTGCTGTCACACTAAAGCCATCCTTCACTGATTTAAAATATTTGTGAAACTCCTTCTTCAGGGAATGTGGCTTGGATCAGCTTTGGAACTCTCCTCAGTCCTTGTACTACTCCTCAAAATTCTTATGGCTAGTCTTCCCAACAGCTGTGAGATCCTCTGGTAGAAAGAGGGCTCAGGTTTTTCCACAGCCTTGTCCCTGACATGGATGATCTAGGAAGACTGTAAACCCCCTAACTTTTCTTCATGTGTTTAAAGAATTCCCCATTCAAAGAAGACTCCCTTCTTTCCTTCCTTCCTTCCTTCCTTCCTTCCTTCCTTTCTTCCTTCCTGTGTCTCTNCTTCCTTCCTTCCTTCCTTCCTTCCTTCCTTCCTTCCTTCCTCCCTTCCTTCCTTTCTTTCTTTCTTCCATCCTCCCTTCCTTTCTTTCCTTTCTTTCTTTCTTCCATCTTCCCTTCCTTTCTTTCTTTACTTTCTTTCCTGGTGTTTTTCTATTGGCTCTTATTACCTCAGGAGCCATTGGCTCATCTCCCTAAGGCTTCAAGGAAGTTGCAGTGTACCCAGGCTAAGGGACCTTAGTAGCATTCTGTCCTTCTGACCTCGGCATGTCATCCCACAGCTTGTCATTGGCAAGTCTGATATTATCACCCCGTCATGACTAGTTTATAGCTCTGGCAGTTTTAAATCCTGGCAGCTTTTGGAGCTTTTAGACATGAGCAAGGAGGATCTGTGAGAAGACTGATGTGTTTTGCTTTATGCTTTTGGGAAATATGGCTTTGTACTGTTCTTTTGTACATGACTCTTCTTGCCTCAAGTGCAGCAAGGGATGACAGTGCAGAACAGAGCAACAACATTGCAATCTGAAAAGCTGTCTAGCTCCAGTGCTCCTCAAAAATCTTCTGCAATGGCCATCTCCATAAGCCTTACTGTCATTTAGCAAAGCAGGCTTGAACGATTGTCTCATAGGTGTGGATGCTGCACTCTAATTAGATTTTGGTAAAAACAGATAATGAAGAAAAAGTATATCACCTGCCAGAATCCTTGTGCCTGCTGTAAACTTCCTGATTGTATTTGAAACAGCATCTGAGCCTTGGTTGGGCTCCCCAGTTGAAGACAACAGCAGCAGAACTGGAGGAAAATTATTAAATTGTACAAAGGGACAATGCTGAAGGGTTCAGGTTTCTTATTTATTCATTGCTGCCATCAAGGAGATGGGGTTGATAGGGAAAGGAAAGTTGGTTGCTTCTCCTCCATAGATTTATGGAACAGAAGATGTTGTCCAATCCTTATGTGTTCTTCTTTACATACACACGCGCACACACGCACACGCACACACTGGTTTACTTCTGGTAGAAATTATAGTCCATACTATGTAATGTTTGTTTGCTGATTGTGCTTACAGCTGGTCCCTGCACATTTTCCACCTGGAGGGCAGGTCCCCCATTGGCATGACCATGGCTGAGAGACATGGAGATCATTGGGAAGGAGAGGGGAAAAGGTAGAAAGGATTCTTTATTACGTATCAAATGGTATATGGGGACAGCTAGCTCCTTGTAAGTGTAAATTAAAAGGGCTGCTCTATCATATTGAAGCAATCAGAAGACTATTGCAACAGCTAGTGATCATCATCCCTGCACAGGGATGTTGTATTCCACAACTGCTTGTATCAAAAGGGAAGCAGATTCATACCTCTTATCCCTGCTGTGTTCCACCAAAATATCCCACATCCCTGGAGCAGAACTAGCATAGCAAGTGAAGCAATGTGAGTAAGTGATTGGAGGGGCTATTCTGCCATTATGGCCTTATGGAAGTACCCTTCAACCTAGCTTAGGAAATGTCCAAGATTTCAGGACACCAGTCAGACAGGATTTAACCCTATTAGCAGAACATCATTCGTGTCTGCTTCTTAGAAGGAGAAGTTAATGGTACATCTTAAGGTCTTGCTAGTGGTCTTACCAGGCCTGGTTTAAAGTGACCTTCAGGGACTGCTCAGTTCACCACTGTTTAACAATGCAGGTTCTTTAGCCCGTAAGAAAGCTGTGGGACCAGCACTTCATCCTGTCTTGGGCTCACTTGAAGCTCACAGAGTTCACTAAACAATCACGTCGGAAACACTTTCAAAACTTCTGCCTTTTCTTGGAATGAGTGCCAAGGGTACAGGAGGAGATTGTGTTGATCTATTATTTGTCACCCAGAAAAATCAACAACCTTTTTCAAAGAACAAAGTACTTTCAAATCTGAGTACTTACAATGAGTTGCCTGTAAACAGCTCACTTTGAAATGGATAGTTTTGATCCATTTTTGATAATTTATTCAAACCTGCAGCTCACTTGAGGCTTTACTACTGTGGCATTTGACTTCCTCACCTCATCATTATCGCTGAAAAAGTAGTTACTAATGACTATTGACACTTGTCAGATTGTCTTTATTTTTAAGTGCCTGACTGGAAGCTTTCAGTCTCCCGAACAAGTAATAACATCAGATGATCCCTTGCTGTGGTCTGTGTGCAGGGTTAGCCTGCAGCTAATAAAAGATAAGTTGAGCTTTGCCTCAATATGTGAAGGCTGAGAGATCACACATTAATTCACATTTGCCACAGGGCAGGAATATGCATGAACTCAGCTAGTATGCCTTGACTCAGCTAGTGAGCATTCCAAGCATCTTTAAAAAATTTGGAAGAGGAATACAGCACATTCAGAAAAGGAGGTTCCTGTTGCCTGCCCCAGATGGATCCCCTTATCTCATTTTCAGGCCTTGATCATGTTTAACTGCCCTAAATCTTTGGTGTTCAATTACCTATGCCTAACTTGCATCTCTGTGTCAGAATCTTCTGCTGGGTTTTATGCCTATTGGCAATCTCTTAAGGGCACCTCCTCTAAACTTATTTGAATTAATTGGAAACAATCTTTGATGGTTTTTTTTTTAGTATAATCCTTCTCCCAATGGCAAGTTGTGGCTTCTCCAAGGCTTGTAAGTTTTTCTTCAAAATTTTTATGGTTAAATACTAAATTGCACTGATATGAATGCCATACATTTTGGGTACATAAGGAAAAAGACAGTACTTGGGTAAAGGGCTAATTTTAAACAACTAAGCTAGGATATTTTTTGGTGCATGAAGGACAAGTCAAGGGGGAGAAGCCAGTACATGTTCTACAGGTAGTGAGGATTCTGTTGAGGGATTCACTCAAGCTATTCCTAACCTCCACAATGGACTGTAGAAAGGATTTTTGTGATGTTCTATCCACCAAAATTGGCCACTTTTGTTGTGTTTTCGATTAGCCTATTTAAGCAGAAGAATCCCATGAAAGGAAGGCGGCAAATCAATAAAGTTGCAGAAAACCTAGGTAACTAGAAAAAAAAAATAAAAGCAAAAAAACTTTAGTGCATTAGATGAAGTATTATACATAATTTTTACTTTCAGCCACACTTGAAGACATGTCAAATGTCTGCAGTACTGCAGACATCTCCAGCTGAACAGTCTAGCAACTTCTCCTTGTCTAGGACAGACAAAGTTTCAAAAGTTGTATGTTCTTGGACTCATGCCACCTTACTCTAATTCCTCCTGGGAGGACAAGGCAGGAGACTGACAAGGTTGATAAGACTTTGATATTAAATTCTTGCAATTTCCAGACTTTTGTTGCTAATATAGCAGTGGGTTTGCTCTCCTATTGAGCTGCTAAGTCAATTGCTGGGTCTTAACACCTTTACCAATAATTTGCCAGATTTTCTGAATTTCTTGATGCTATCACTAAGACAGAGAGTCACAGAATATTGTCTTGCCCTAATTTGTGAAGATGGAGGAAAAACTGTACATACTGATACATCAGCAGATCCAGTATATTGTATCTCTGGGCAAGAATCACCAGCAAATGAACAGATCTTATGCTCTGCTGAATTACATCCACAATGCTTTCTTGTCCATGATCTGTAAATTCCTTCTAGCATAGAAACAAGGACAAAATTAGAAAGTCACTTGCAGTTGTTGTTTAGGCATTCACTTACTCTAGTTAACGCAATTCTTATTAATGGACTCTTTTCAGGATGTCCTACTATACATCTCCAACTCTGTAGCTTGTTATACTGGTTGGATGTGGTGTTTTTCCAGTTTAAAGGCCTGAATTCCATATCCTGCCATTAAGTTTTACCCATATGTTCCACTGGGCCTAACATGAATTTTTGGCATAGGACTGAAGATGTTAAGACTTTTATTCCTCACTAACTCTTATTGACAACTGCAGTTTCTGTAGTTCTCTCCTTATTTCCCCTGCTCAGTATCATCTTATGAATCCATGCATACTGCATCTGACTGGAATGGAGTAAATTTTCTTCCAAGCAGCTTGTCAGAGTGCTGTGTTTTGAATTTGTGACTGAAATAGCCTCGATAACACACCAGTGTAGAGCTATAGCTGCAGTGCTTGCACAATGTCAAGAATTTATCTTTTTCCCTCTATGCCTCCTGCAGTGAGTAGGCTGTGTGATTAATAACTCGGGAGGGCACATAGGCAGGACATCTGACCAAAGAAGTATTCCGTGCTGTATCATGTCATGCTGGGCAATCAAAGCTAAAGGGGAGGAGGAGAAAAAGGAGAACACTTGCATGATTCCTGTCCTCCTAAGTAACCACTAACATTCAGAGGCCTTGTTTTCCAGGAAGTGAGTAAACATCTGGCTGCTGCTGAGAGGTCAAATTCCTCCTTGCTTTGCTTGCACATATATCTTTGCTTCAACTACTAAACTATTTTTATCTTGATTCAGAAGTCCTCTCACGACCTTTCTATTTTCTCTCCGTCCCGCAAGAGACAGGAGTGAGTGGCTGTATGAGTGCTTGGCTGCTGGCCAGAGTCCACCCACAACACCATGCACATGCCAGGCTTCCACAGTGACCAGCAAACACGTTGGTCAAAGGCCACTGCCCATGGCTGTTGATTGCAGGAAGCTGTCACAAATGCAAACTGGTAGAGCCATCCCTTGACCTCCCTTTGTACTTTAGCATCAAAGAAGACTTTTGTTTCACATTTATGTGTCCTGCCAGGTGCATGAGTCCATGACTAACAAATACATGTTCAAGCTTCCAGCATTATCTAAAAGAAGTTTTTTACTTCTACTAAACCAAGTGTCCACTATTGGCTACAACCTTCATTTTGGTGGTCCCAGCCACGTACTCCTAGATATTTCTCATGCTTAATTGACATCAACCATGTTACGTGCTTTTAGTCTCTTCTGCCCAGGTTTCACAGCTATTTGCTCTGAATCAGTTGATATAGAATATGTGACAATTCTTGTTGTGGTTCCACAGACAGAAAGTTTGCAAAGTGATTCTGCTATGCTAATGTTCTTGATTTATTGTCCCAAGAGTTTAGCAGGGTCAAATAATGAGTAAAATTCAAATGCAATGATTTTTTACTCTTCAAACTGTCCTCATTTGAGGACAGTCTTCACCCTCAAATTCAAGTATGGAAATGAATTAAAGAAATACCATACTGAAGGCCTAGGAAAGGAGCTCTTCCCTTATAATATCAAAGCCAGAATTTAGTAAGCTGACTGCATGTTTCTGTACCTTTTCACTTTTGAGTCTGTAATAAAGCCATTTCCTTGGAGACCCCAGGAAGTGATTACATGGGATGCTGACTCTTTTTCTGTATGTGGTCATTAATCTCTCTCTTAAGGGACATTTTCTTTCCTGGTGTCTTTGTTTCGCTGCAGATCCCTCAGGTCTCCTGCACAATTTTCTTTGACTAAACCAAAAAAACATGTTTGCATTTATGTGAGAAAACACAAGAAAAGCTACACTGCGGTAGTCCTGAGCATAATTGTCCTTGGTCTACTGATGTCCCTCAATTTTTCTGGGGCCATTCTGGTTTCTTTTTAACTACGTGGGTGGGTTACAAGTCTTCAGTGTTATGTAAAAACACACCTTCCCTATGACCTGGACAACTCCTTCAGCCTTTGAGGCCAGAGTCCAAGAGAAGCTCTTGTCATTCCACAGGCATTTCAGTCTCCTAACACTGAAAGGGGAGCATGAGGCCTTCCTTGGCTATCAGCCTCTTAGTTCTATTCCCAAAAGAAGCCATGAATGTTTTCAGAACTGTTATGTTGGTGCTCACAGACCCAAACACTTTCTTTGCCTTCTTATTTTCAAATACCTTAGTTGTATTAATTTCTTTTTTAAAGTAAGGAGAGTTTGTTATTCTTCTGTTCACGTAAGAACAACTTATCAAGATTAAAACTGCCTCCTCTTCTGGTATCTAACATATCGTATCATCATATGTGTATATTTCCATGAATCTGCCTCTGGCTGCCTTCCTGCCTTTGATGTGTTTAGCACTGCAAACTGCTGGGTGGGAAAGACTAGAAAGACCAGTATTTGTTTCAAACTGCCTGGCACCAGCTTGGTAGGGCCAGGCTCCAGCTGGCTCTTGCAGTTCCCTCCCCTCTGCATTCGGGAACATGAGAGCATCCGACACACACTAATTACATCTAAGCCTAAGAGCCAGGGGCAGTGCTTTCTTGCATGGTCCTTGCAGAGCAGACATAATAGGTTATCAACTGACAGTCTCTCTAGGAATTTTCCAAGAGGGCTTTTATTACTGTGATGACATTCATACCACTTGAGCATAGGGCTCTTCATTCACTTCAAATCTCCATGTATCATGCTGTTTGGTGATAGATGGGTGAAACTACAAGAGGCTAAAAGGGAAGCCTTTATCCTACAACTCTCTTTCTAAAATATATCAATCCAAATAAGTAATATGGAAACACTGATACTTTGGGCCTTGCTCCAGTACTGTAAATATTTTGGATAAGATTTGTCTTCAGAGATTCCTGGCTGGATCATTTTCTATTTTGCATATTTTCTAGACCACATTGAAGCATTTCAAACAATATAGCCCATAGGCTGTCGTAGGCTTTCTCTTAGGAGAGCCAGGGAGACATTTAGGAAAAGCTTTGGACAATATATCTCAAGTGACAAATTGTGACAAGGCTTATAATTAGTCAAGCACAACTGTGCTTAGAACTTCTCCTTGTAGAAATCTATTCCATAGGAGAGAAAAAATCTTTAAAATTTGAAGAATCTGGATTTATTAGACCATTAATTCAAACATTTAAGTTGTTAACTCAGTGACTAGGAAAAATAGCCTGGAAATAATGCTTATATACAACTGTGTCCCTGATCACTGTTGTTTTGCAGGCAGGCAGTTGATTTAAGGCTTTGTTTCAATCTGCACAGTAACTTTTGGTTTTACAGCTGATTCTGCAGTATTTTCTGGTCCCTGGGAAGTGTCTCTTTCCATCACATCTAAGGCCTGGCTGTAGGTCTTTCCCACATTCCTCTCAGCTGTCTCAGTGTCTCCCCATGAACTCTTTCCTGTGACCCTTATTTTCTCTGTCAGCCAAACATCCCAGTCTAGAATATCTCCTGCCAGGTGATGTTTCTCCTCCCAGAAGGCTCCACCTAACTTACATTACTGTCTTTTAGACAGCATAAAATGGAAACATGAGGCAAACAGTACAGAATATTGTCACCATTCTTGCATGGGTATTCTTTTTCAGTAGTATTTTTGTTTGCGGGTTTTTTTAGGGTTTGTTTTTTCTAATTACTATTATTAGTTTATTTAACTCCATCCTAGTCCTCTTATTTTTCCAGTTATCTGATAATAATTAAGAAAATCACAAATACTGACAAAAATTGTATTCCAAAGTTATATTCAAAGACCCAGTCACCACTTCAAGTTGAACGTATTAACCACCACGACCCCATGTAGAGAGAGGTGTCTTCTAAGTGTCATGACTGTGCACAGATCTGAGCTGCAGAGTCTTTCTTGCCAAAGAACAGTAAAGTCTTCAGTGGAATGTGCACTCACAGCCCAGAAAGCCAAGCATATC
The DNA here is from genome assembly GCA_013400415.1 of Scytalopus superciliaris. Lineage (NCBI taxonomy): Eukaryota > Metazoa > Chordata > Aves > Passeriformes > Rhinocryptidae > Scytalopus > Scytalopus superciliaris. The sequence continues at coordinate 789,966 of VXBX01005245.1, read as the reverse complement.
CTGTGCTGCATTAAAAGAAGGGTGGCCACAGGGTCAAGGAAGGTGATTCTACCCCTCTACTCTGTTCTGATGAGACCCCACATAGAGAACTGCATCTGGCTCTGGGGTCCTCAGCAGAAGAAAGACTTGGACCTATTGGAATGCATCCAGAGGAGGGCCAAGAAGATGATTAGAGCAATAGAGAACCTCTCCTATGAGGAAAGGCTGAGAGAGTTGGGGTTGTTCAGCCTGAAAAAGTGAACGCTTCGGGGAGACCATATTGCAACCTTCCCAGTACTTGAAGGGGGCATATAAGAAAGATGAGGATGAACATTTTAGGAATCCTGCTGTGATAGGACAAGGGGTAATGGTTTTAAAATGAAGGAGAGTTGATTTAGATTAGATATAAGAAAGATTTTTTTTTTTTTTAAGTAGTGTGGTAAAACACTGGAACAGGTTACCCTGAGAGATGGTGGATGCACCATGCCTGGAAACATTCAAGGTCAGGTTGGATGGGGCTCTGAGATACCTGATATAGTTGAAGGTATTTCTGCTCATTGTAGGGGGGTTGGACTAGAAGGCTTTTAAAAGGTCTCTACCAACTCAAATAATTATGTGATTGTCTGAATGCCTGTATCTTTTTTGGATTTTTTTTCCTACTTAAGAATGTTTCAAGTTGCTTTCTTGAGAGATGTCCACAAAGTTTGGATCATTACATAAAACATCTCCTTAGGACAGGAGGAGAATATTGCTGTAAGACTCTTAGAGACACCCATTTATGTCTTTAAACTTGTCCTTTAGCAAAGACATTTTTTAGATTACTATTATTTTAATTCCAACCCTTGTTGTAAGATCCTTCCCCAAATAAATCTTTGTAGTCCAAGGTTTGTGCTCCTACTCTGCTCTCTTGAGACTGTGTTTCCTAGTAACCAGCATCCCTGTACTGAGAGCTCTTGCACATTTTTCACTGTACCTTGAGAAGAGGAAAAATTCAGTTTTATTCAATAAATAGATTCTGACAGCAAAAGTGACCTAGGTGTCAAATAAGCAAGGTAGGAAAAAATGTTCATATTAGTTCTATAAAACCAAAACAAGGAAGGTGACACGGGGGTAGTTTGTTGAGAAAAAACTTAAAGAAATTACAATTATTTGGAGGGAAATATTATAACACAGTAGTTTTGGAAAAGTCCAAGATACCAGGACCCTGGCTTACAACTGGAAGCCTGTCACAGTATTAGTAGAAACATATTGTTAAAGGCAAATTTGAAGGGATTAGTGAAATGTACTTCAGAGTCAGAATAAAATATTTTCCCAAGGTCTGAATGTTGTTTAGATGGGCATTTGAACTACTTTCTTCTTTTCTCCTCTCCACTCCCTAAGTATTTCTGGATGATCAAAATTGCAAATTTCAAAAGTAATTCTATATTTGAGACAAGACACTGATTTTGCTTTTACATGTCTTTAGAATCAAAACACTCTTTTGATAAGTAGCTAGATGTTCTGCTAAGAATAGTAGATCTTTTCCCTATTACTCAAGGCTGAAACAAAAGGCATCTGGGTCTAGGTTAAGACCGTTAAACAATCACAGAATATGCAGACTTGGAAGGAACCCACAAGAATCATCAAGTCCAGCTCCTTGTCATGCACAGGATCATCCCAAGAGTCACACCATGTGCCCGAGAGTCTCATTCAAATACCTCTTGAACTCTGTCGGCCTTGGTGCTGTGACCACTTCCCTGGGGAGCCTGTTCCAGTGCCCAACCACCTTCTGGGTGAAGAACCTTTTTCTAATATCCAACCTAAACCTCCCCTGACACAACTTCAGACCATTCCCTCAGCTTCTGTCACTGGTCACCACAGAGAAGAGATCCATGTCTGCCCTTCTTCTTCCCCTCATGAGGAAGCTGAAGACTGAAATGAGGTCTCCCCTCAGTGTCCTCTTCTCCAGACTGAACAGACCAACTGCCCTCAGCTGCTCCTCAGACATCTTCCCCTCTAGACCCTTCACCATCTTCATTGCCCTCCTTTGGACACTCTCTAAGAGCTTAATATCTTTCATACATTGTTGCACACAATATTTGAGGCGATGCCACCCCAGTGCAGAGCAGAGCAGGACAATCCCCTCCCTCGCCCAGCTGGCGATGCTGTGCCTGATGTCCCCCAGGACACGATTGGCCCTCCTGGCAGCCAGGGCACTGCTGACTCAAATTCAACTTGCCATTGGCCAGGATCCCAAGGTCCCTTCCCATGGCACTGTTTTCCAGCATCTCATTCCCTGTTCTGCCTCTGCATCTGGAATTGCCCCATCCCAGGTGCAGAATCCAGCACTTTCCCCTTGTTGAACTTCATATGGTTGGGGATTGCTCAGTGCTCTAATTTGCCCAGGTCTCTCTGCAGTGTCTCCCTGCCTTCGAGGGAGTCAACAGCTCCTCCCAGTTTTGTGTCATCAGCAAACTTGCTTAGTATCCCTTCCAGTCCTGCATCCAAGTAATTTATGAAGATGTTGTAGAGCACAAGGCCTAAGATGGAGCCCTGTGGAACCCCACTAGTGACAGGTCACCAGTCTGGTGTCATCCCATTCACTATTACCATCTGTGCTTGACCCCTGAGCCAATTGATCCCCTGCCACATGATGTGTTTATCCAGCTGTGCTGGACATTTTGTCCAGAGGGATTCTGGGAGAGACAGCATGGAAAGCTATACTGAAATCCAAGAAGATTGCATCACCTGACTTCCTTTGATCACCTAGGTGAGCTACCTTGATAAGCAGGACTTCCCTCTCATGAAGTGTGCTGGATGTGACCAGTGACTGACTTGCCTTTCAGGTGTTTTTCAGTGCCTCCCAGAATAATCTTCTCCATAACTTTACTAGGCACTGAAGTGAGACTGACAGGCCTGTAGTTTTCAAGGTCCTCCTTCTTGCCCTATTTGAAAGTCAGGACAACATTTGTCAGCTTCCAGTCAGCTTGGACCTCTCCAGATGACCAAGACTGCTCAAAAATCATCAAGAAAGATTTTGACCACTAAATTTATTCCAGTTTGAGAGACTGACTGGGTAATTTTAAGGTATCCCAGATCATTAACCATGCAATCCACCTGATTTCACTTCAGATAGCGCTAATTTTCTTCCTAGTAGCTGGCACAGTCCTGTGTTTTGGACTTAGGATGAGAATAAAGCTAACATGATGATTTTTTTAGTTGTTGCTAAGCAGTGTTTACACTAAGTCAAGGACTTTTCAACTTCTCACACTCCTCCACCCATGAGTAGGCTGGGGGATATAGGCAGCTAGGAGGAGACAGCTGAGACAGCTGACCCAAACTGGCCAAAAAGGTGTTCCATACCATATGATATCATGCTCAGTATATAAACTAGGGGGAAAGTTGGCCAGGAACAGGCTAGCCATAGGTTAGCAGGTAGTGAGCAAATACATTGTACATTACTTTTTTTTGTGGTTTCTAACAATTTTTAAATTTATCATCTACCTCCTCCTCATCATCACCACTTCCTTTTGTTTCCTATTAAACCGCCTTACTTTTTTTCCCAGTTCTCTCCCCCATCCCATGGGTGGAGCTGAGAGTGAACAAGCAGCTGTCTGGTGTTTAGCTGCCTGATGGGTTAAAACACAACACATAAAAAGCCACTACAATGTAGGTTTTGGAAAGAAAATAGCTCCATATTTGTTTTTACCATATCTGCTGGAACGAGATTGTAGGCATAACTTGAGTCCTTACATCTGTTTTTAGTTACGAACTCTGATAATAGCAAGGTTATTGTTGCTTATAATTCCTTTTATAGTCTACTTTAAGTGAACCAATAAGTTTTGTTAGAAAAGTTATTTTTGAAAACATTTTTCCCTCTAAAATGGAAGTGTGCCTCTCCCAATAAATGTACTTTTCAGTTCTCCAATTCGATTGTTCTTTACTATTGCTTGCACAAATTTTAAAAGCACTATTTAAATGTGAGCAGTAAATCTTATACTCAATTCTCTTAACTTTGGGATTGTTTTCTAGTCATAAGGAACGGCCAGTTGGGAGGAGGAGAAGTTTAACTTAATCTACACTGGATCTTAACTTAATCTACATTTGGATAACACTCTACTGTTACATGTAATACAGATGGATCACAAAAAAACTCTGAGTGCTTTATACAGTCAAAAAAAAGGTAGTTTGCATTCAATTTGGTTAATACTACAGCAGGGATTCTCAGTCTGATTTGTATTATGTTCCTGTTTTGCAGATGAATTATTGCTTCTGTTGCAGTGGGTTCTAGTAATTTCCTCCATAGAGGATGTCTCTGTCATAGGAGGTGCCATATAAGGCAGACATATTTTTTTTTATTTAAATGAGCTCTCTGAAGGCTCAGACTGAATTCTAACTTGAAGATAAGCCTCTTCACTCTATTTACTGTCTTCAGGAGGTTTCAGCAAGGCAGAATCAGAACTTCCTTGCAGTCTGACTCACACTCATCTTCAACCAAACCAGCATGCCTGGGCTTTCCGTCCCAGTTGGCAATATACAAAATGCAGGGTTATTGCCAGTTCCACCTGCTCCCTCCAGGGTTCCCAAATGCTGTGCAGTAAGCACCTCACCTAGATTCACTTGCCAGTTTCTTTGTCACAATGAGTTTCGTCCATGAGGCTATGAACCACATCAAGTATACTTTCTTGCTTTTTGTAAAGTTGGTTATGGTGCTTTCAGAAAGCTCGTGCACAAAGCTGGTTCCAATAGATTTGGAAAAGAGCAATGCTGGAGCTGAAAGCAAAGGTTAATGGCAAATGACGACATATTGATTTAAATAGTGTGGCTGTGTAGTGCTCTCACACAACTTCAATTTCCAGCAGGTATAAGAAGAGAAGAGACTATCTCAATTTAAGATGGCATACTCATGAAATATGCACCAGCCTTTGTAACACAAACTCATATCTCATTTGCTAATTTCAGAAAGTACCAGTGCAAACACTGGGCTGCACAAATGGAAATGCTGTGTCACAGGACAGAACTAGCAGTCCCCTGAGGTTCTGCTGAGAGCATAATGGGTATACTGGCTCATGTTCTCGACATCTTCTTATGAGGTGGATGCAGACAAGTTCCTTCAGAGTCTGTTTCCATGGGGATGCTCTGGGACTTTCTTATTACGTGAGTTAATCAAAATTATGTAAAGGTATGAATTATAAAGTAGATTAATTTCATCTGTCTTCAAACTGTCCTCCACTTAAAAAATAACATGCCAAAGGCCTGAGGGATATGATAACCACCTACAAGCTTATTGTGAATACTGTTTTTACAATTCCCTGTACAATGGGGCTCTAGTCTATAACTGATGCTGCTACTTAGTATTAAAAAAAAAAATTTAGTCCATAGTCAGAGCTATTAAGTACTAGCATAAGAAGAATTATCTACCACATTCAAGAAGAGTATGATTAGATGAAATGGGGCTGGATGATTCCCAAAATGTCCTAATATAATGATAAAGAACAGTTCCCTTTGCAGTGAGATCGATTACTTGGCCCCCTCCTCAAGAAACATGGAAGCAAATGATGTAAGTGGATGTTGGGAATTTCCAGAATGTTTTGGAGGTAAGATAAATGGACAAGTAGAAGACCACAGAGTAGATAAACAGGCTTTAGCAGCTCTCAAATCTTTAGGGTCCTTCAAAGGATAGTGCTTCCTCTAGAGCTGCAGATAAGGCTAATCCTGTCAGTGTATGCCTGGGCTAAATAGTTTTACAGAGGCCATTTTTCCTGCTCATGTGTGCCAGACACTATGGATTTGCCCAGCTGAAGGGCCATCTATGTGGTCCTAGAAAGCAGAAGCCAGAGAAACTCTTTTGCTTCCCAGGCACATTACTAGCATACAGTGAGGAATGCTCCAGGCATATGCTGAGACACTTAGATGTATTAGTAGGTAAGAAATGCTTTCTCCTCGAGGCTCAGAGCAGAGGGAGAGCTGTGTCTAGGTGGCCGGAACACTCTGCTTTGTTCTGCAGCCAGTTCTGTGTGCAAAGAGCTGTCATGCTTGAGCACAGCCACTGCCATCTGCTGCTGGGTGTGTATGTCCCATTTGCTGCTCTGGTGATCACTGATCACTGATCAGAAAACTTGGCCAGAGCAACTACTCAGGGAAGAAGGCAAAAAATGTTACACAGGCAACTACGTATGCCTGTGATTGGGGACAGCATTCTGAGACTGGATAAGAGGTCAAATTATGGCACTAGGTAGGAATCCAGGTTACCATCTTATTTCTATTTTCTGTATTTCTAGAGGTTGATGATTAATGATTGCCATAGCATGACATGTTGCAGATATGTTAGAGTGCTGTTGGGTAAAAGGCCAGGGGGAGAAGCAGAAGATTGTCTTAGATTTTGGCATCAGAAGTAACATTTTTAACACTTTGCAATTCACTCTTACTTTTCATTATACTCTCTGGCCTTTCTCAGTTTTCTGGGTGGACTTTTGATCCACCCACTGAATGCAGATGCTCTTTTCAGGGGGCTTAGAAGTACACTGGTAGATCCACTCAGTCATCTGGAATCACAGTTGCCAACGCATGGAGCAATGTGCTAAGCTCTGCGTAGCACTGCAGGAGAAGAATAAAAGAGAAAAGGATGATATGAGGATGTCAGTGTCCTGCTGTCTTGTATTCTTCCCCTGCACAGGTGGAGCACAGGAGCTCAGACAGCTTAATGTGAGATGTCTAATCCCCCTTTGTGCATCAAACGATGAACATCCCAAAGAGATGGCACCCAGCATTCCAGCTTCTAAAAATATCAGCCCTGTAACTTCACTGTGCCTCAGTTTGCCCAGCTGAGAAAGGGGCAGGTGATATGTCTATGATTAAGTTTAATGTATTCATTTTTTAAGTATTTGGAGAGCTGCAGGAGAAAGTTCTTTTATTCGGTGAAGGCTCTGGATGATAGAATTACAGAGAATGTTATTTGATCTCCTAATCTCCTACTTAACTATTTCTCCTTGCAATTCCTACAGCAATTCCACAGCTACTTGATTATCTGGAGGGTACTTCTTAGAAAGGCTTTTGAGTGTGATTTAAAGTCTGCAGTTCATTAGAAACTCCACTGTATTTCTTTTATAAAAACTTTAGGGTTAAGCAGTTAATTAGTTAAGTGGAAAGTGGTTAAGGGTTAATTACCTTCATTTCATAATTCCTTAAAAATGTCTTCTTTCCAGTCTGATTCTTATTTCACCTCAGAAGTAAATTATCATGTATTAATTCTCAAAGATTTTTTTTCTAAAAACTGTGTGGATATCAAAAGAAGCTATTTCGAAGTGAGTAGGAATAGATCACTTAAACAGGAAATAGGGGATTTTAATGTGCTAAAGCTCAAGCATACATTATTGTACATGATAAAAATATTCCCACTGCTTATGCTAGCTGCTATACAATATAGTGAAATATTCACTAAAAAGTTGCCCATACACCTACATAAGCCTGCAACACCCTATAATCAGCACATCTCAAGCCACCAAACAGATCAATCATTTTAGTCCTCACCATAAGCAAATTCTTCTGCTTCACCAGCTTAGCACACTATGAGAAAACCTATCACAGTCTGACATAGCTTGATGTACCCTGGGACATGTTTTTTTATTCAAAATATGTTCTACACACTTAATAAACAACATATAAAGTCAACAGTAGCAATTCAGCAGTGCATTTCCATTACAGCACAAAACAAGAAGCAAGAGAAAGGTGGCGTGGGAGGTGTAAATAGTGAGTGATAGAGAATTATACAGTACTGGAAAACTGATCGGAACCTGTTAACTCTTTCTTTCAGACTTCTTCACATTATGGGTTTGTTTGTTTATTTTTTCTTCTTAGAGAAGCAGCACTTTGGCAAAGACTATGCAACAATAGTCTTGATTCTTTTTTATTTCATTGCCAGGTTGTTTTTTTTAACACCAGTACTTTAATTTTTTACTTCTTTGGCTTTTACATTTTAGCATCTTTTCGGTTTTAGTGGTGTTTAGCATATACATCTAAATGAACAGCTGGAAAGTATTTGCAAGTGGAATATCCTCCTCCATTGAATTGAGCTATGAATCACAGACTCCCTCAGGAGTAGTTGCTGAGCTGAGTTTTGTCAATGGTGTAAATGTGTTGTTTGACTCTGTGAATGCTTACCAGTGACAGCAACAAGCTCTGGGTAAGCCTGCTGTAAAGATCAATGGATCAGGGACACAGTCAATGGAGAATTTATCTTGAGACCTGGCAGATCAGCAAGAAATAATTCAAAAAGCTCTAACAAAGAGCCTTTTTTTTTAGTTGCTGTTGTTTAGTCAAGCAATGTTTTTCTTCCTAGAGGCTTGACACAGACAATCAATAGATTTGGTTTTGAGAGAAAGAACTACCTGCATAGCAACTTCTCACCAAGTTGCATTCAGAACTACCAAATTCTCCTGGCTGGGAAGCAGCCAGTGGATACAATCATGTTGAAAATAAGATGGTAGTTTGGAAGATTGAGTATCGCTATCAGCTTGGAGCAGTGAACAAGGCTGATGGTACCATTTCTTCCGTCAATTTTTAAGTGAAGCTTAAGTATTTTTCCTCAGTTCAAGGTGAAATTGCTCAAAGTAGTTCCACATCTCTAATCTGATGTCAGACTTGGTGGCTCCTAATGGTCTTATATGGATGTGTGATTTATGAACCTGTTATCTATGGTATTGTCCTGATATTGCCATTCACTGTATTAAAAATACCATATTTTTATCATCTTTCAGGGTAAACACAAATTATGGTCACCGAGATTAAAGCAATGAAAAGAGTAGTGAATGAAATATATATCATTATGCATGACTTTAGTAGTAACATTTCCAGACCCATTCAAACAAATCAGCTTTGGCTTCATAATTCAGTGTGCTCTTTGCAAAGGAGAAGTGTTCTTGGGTGACCTTTCCAGCACATGAAGACAAAAAGGAGCCTTTTGCTGGGATCTTTTCTGCAAGCTGTGGCAAATGGGACTGGAACAAGGGTCTAGGAACAGAAGTGCCAATAACAGAGTGTGTCTTCACCAGGGTTCAGTGGCCATCATCTCATCAGTTTGGTACATCCTGTTAAAGCCATTTGGGAAGGGCTCATCTGCTGTCTGCTTGAAGATAGTTACTGCTATTTGTCTTTTATATTTTTAAAGATACCACGTTGTCCATAATTTCAGTATACATACTGTGGAAAAAATCATGGATTACACCATTTAGAGATCTTGCACAGGAGAAAAGGGGTGTGATGTTTAGGCCTAGAGTAATAAGAAAGCAGGAAAAGGACAAGCAACAGTAGAAGAAAAACATTTAGTGCCTAGGAGTTTAAGTTAATAAGAGCACCAACTTGTCTGGGTTTTGGTGCCATTTAAAGCCTATATTAAAATTTCCAATGAAATGCTAATATTACCCTTCCATCTTTTCTAAGTATATCCCCCTTACTAAATCAAGTTTTGTTAAGTAGGAAATAGGATTTGAACAAAAGCTCTCAGAGACAGAATTTATATGGAGTAAAGTTGACTCAATTTCTCAGTAATGGAGATGAAAAAGCACTCCACTGTCTTTTTGAAACATGCTAATGATGCCTCCTTTTCTTTCCCCCTGTATAAAAGCATTTAAAGCTATAAATCCTGGGAGTCTGTAATGGAAGCAGCATTAAAAGTTTCTTGAAAGATTTCCTTATGACACACAGAAGAACACAAGAATTCCTTTCTTCTGGGGGCTTGAGTTTAAATCTAGAGGTCATACCTGAAGAATGTGCTTATCACCTACTCCAGTTTGCTTGTTCACTTCACAGTGATGAGCACTCCACACAGTACAACTTCCTACTTTTTCTGAGAAATTCTGTTCAGGTGTAAGGAAGGAGTTGTGGGTATCTCAACGGACAAGATGAAGACAAATGAGTTGTGTTTCCTTATAGAAAAGGTCAACCAGTCACTGGACTGCATTAGTGTCAAAGGAACAGATTTTTCCACTCTGTTCAGCACTTCTGGGGGAATAAAGGAAAGTCCAGTTACATGCTGGGAAAAATAAATTCGTAATGGAATTACAGTGGTCAAATGTGGGGACAGAAGACAGTGCAGTGGCTGAGAAATTGTGGAACAGCAGAGACTGTTTAAGGACACCCTGCTCAAAGTTCCCCACTTGCTGCCTTGCACCTTGCATGGTTTCACAGGATGTAGCTTGGTGCATTGTTATCTCCAAGGCTGAAAAGGCATGGTAAATTAGTGATGTCATCATAGGGGTTTGTTCATTCAATTCAAAACTGTGGGACAACTGGAAGCTTGCCTGACACTTGCCTTCTAGAGGTCTTTTCTTCAGGAGTGACTATTTTGATGCATTGCCTTTTGCTTTTCCTTCCTATTTCCTTCCAGAAATCAATGCTAAGTTTGGTGATTTTATTTTTTTTTAACACACATAAGATGTGCCACCAGATCAGTAGCACAAAGGAAGCATGTAGGAATACTCAAGAGGAATCTTTATACAACTGAAATCATCTTTATCTGCGCTTACCTCTTAGGAGGTTTTGTTTTTCCCTTTGGTTCCTTTTCCCCCTTGCATCTCAAACCTCTACCTTTCAATGCAAAAGGGGCTGGGAGATCTGTAGCATCCACAGTGGTAGCTGTGGAAGGGAGGCTGCCCCTGCAGCGGCACAAATCCAGCAGACAGCACAGAATGCTTTGGAACACAAGGGAATTCTGGCAACCCAATTGGACTGCACAGCAGCATAGGCACACCTGTATGACAGCCCTCAAAGTGAGCTACAGACTTCCTGTTCCCTACTGTCACCCTAGAAACTCCTCATCTCAGTATGTCCTTCTAAAATGTGCAGTTTGCGATACTCCAGCCATATGAGGAGGAAGGGAAAATTCAGAGACAAAATAATGGTTGTTTCGGCTCCCTTTGAGGAAATTAATGTCTCTCAGCTTCATCCCTACCTGCTCCAATACTTAACTGCTAGTTTTCCACCTTGATGGGCTAAAACCCAGTGAGAGAGGCTGCTGAGCCCTCTTTCCTCTTTTCAGCTCTTTGGAGGGAAAAGTCACAATTCATGCTTACACTCTGCTTAGAGATCAGCTTCCTTGCCCAGACTCATTGCTAATTTGCATGCCATTTCTGCACTGGGCCACTCAGTGATAGGGGTCTTGGCTTCCCTAGGGCTTGCATCCATCTTTATTGTGAGGATCTGCTAACAGCTGACCCAGAGATGAAATAACCATTATGACGCCATCAACCCGATTTTATGAATTCACTAAATGCTGTGAATAAAGATATAGATTTTATTGTCAGACTGCACAAAAAGGGCCCTCCTTGACATATTGGAATTGATGCTGGCTGAATCTGAAGCGGCTGGAGAAATAAGGAAACATGGGAAGCATCTGGTGTTTGTTTCAGAGATGTGAAAGGAGACTTCAGCAATAAATCATATGTTGAAACAAATGAGAGTTAACAAAAGCCAACAAATTGGCTCTGATTTGCCTTCCATGGGTGGATATAGATCTTCTGTGATTCTTAAGGAAACCATAGGGTCTTTCTCTTGATTTCTTATCTCTACCTAATAGCTTCCCACTGCTGCTTGTCCTTATTTTGTGTAGGACAGATGCATATAAAAGGAAAGGTGGGGAAACATTGCATGCATTAAACTAAATGAATAAAGAGGAGAGTGTGGATAAAAAATAATCTCTTAAAGTTGAAATCACCAAGAAGAATAATGTAAGACATAAAGTCACAGATCAAATGAGGAAAGTATTATCAATAACTGACAACTACAGGCTGTCTGTGACCCATCAGTGTGAGAGGAATAAACAGCTGTGATCTCAAGATGTATTGAGCCAAAGTTAATACCAAGGACTACAGCCTGGCAAAGTGTCCAGTTTTGGCTAGCTATGATGAGGATGGATTAATTTAAATTAGAATAGCCACAGAAACAGATTGCTAAAAATACAAGGGGAACACTGAAGCTTTTCCTGAGTAAGACAGGAATCAAGATTGGCTTATTTAGCTCTTATTTAGGGCTGATAGAGAATGTGATTGCTGCCTAGTAATACATCATGCAGATAAACATTGTAGGAAGGGAGACTACTGTCTGCTAAATCTAAAGGATATCAATACAAGACCAAACAGATTTAGAGGATAGTCTCTAGTCAACAGTATGATGGAGGAAAGGAAAAAAACTCTCATCCCTTATAAAAGTTGTGCTTGATCATTCCGTCTATAAAAAGGAATCATGGGCTGGTTGCAAGTGATGGATGCAGCATAAATTAAATAATGCAGGTGGCTCTTTTCTGTCCAGCTTCTTCTCTGCTAAGAAAATCCAAGAGAAACAGATGAGACTCCCTCTGCTCCTCATACAACATCAGCTAGTTCCTTCAGCTCCCACTATGATAGTGCAAACTACACAGGCCCACTGGCTTTCTTCAAGACGCCCAAACTTTGGTTTCGTACAAAAGTTTCTTGTTGACTTTCTGATGCAAACCCTTTTGGCATGGAGAGCTGGGGGTAAGTCAAAGATCAAATTCCAAGACCAGAGGGAGTCACACCATGAAAATTGAGCTACCGTGCCAACAATTGCAAGCTCATAGATTAATTTAAACAATTTAAGAGGAAATTTCTTATACTTTGTCCTTTCCAATACAATAAGCAATCGACACTTGATCAAGTCTGTAGCCAAAATGGGGATACCTTTTTACCAACTATTAAGCTGCTTTCTCCTCTTCTTTATCTCTCATCCATGCAAATATAAAGCTGCTGCTGGTTTTAAGGTGTCTCCTGATTTGGACAAGAGAACAATGAACAACATATAAAATTTCTCACAGAGTAGCCCATCTACCTGCAATGTTTGTAGATCTTCGTGCCTCTGGATGGGAGGATCTGACGTTTTGATGAATGGATGAAAAGGTAGCCTGGTTTCACTAGTTTGTTGCTATTTGCCTCTGGTGAAACTCTGTGAAATAACACTGTGTCACAGCACCTGGAAAATCACAACCAAATTTCTGTCTTCAGTGAGAACCAACCTAAAGAAACCAATTTCTCCAGCTGGGACAGACATGGTTTTCTAATGGACTGATCTCCATTAGAATCTTTATTTCCATTCCTGTACTTGTGGCTTGTAAAACCAGCAACACTTGACATAAGTGTAAAACCAGCGGTACTTGACATATTAGAATAATGGGGTGATCATTTTGTATAAACATGCCAGAAGAGCACAGTCCTCTGCCTCAAAGAACAGGGTATCAAAATATGGTAAGAAACAGCAGGATTTTCGCTTTTGAGGAACAGTTAACATTCTCTTTTCCAAGCTCATTTGACAATCTGAATTCCAGAAGGAGAGCTTTGCATGCACACTAAAAATGAAAGGATAAAGATTGTGTTTCCCAAAAATTACTTATGGGCTTTAGAAGCACCATCAAATCTGTATGCCCAAAACAGCTGCAAAATCTTGAGAGTCCCAAGAGCTGTAAGTGTCCTGTCCTCTCTTATTACAGTTCAGTTGATGTGAATACTCTGGTGAAGAAAATGTGTAACTGTGAATCATCATCCTCAAAGGAACAAGGGACTAAGAGGGTCTTTTTTAGTGAAACCTCCCTTGTTACTCTCTCTAGATAAACATGGAACTCTCTGGACTATCCTTCTTGAGGTCTAACTGCTCTTTCCTACATTAGAGACTGAAATTAGGCTTCGTGACTGGGTATTTCTAAAAAGCAAAGCATTTTAAGTGTACAAGCCATTGCAAGAACTCTGAGAAGGAAACCATCTTTTACAGGGATTATTTAAGGTTGGTAACAGGAGGGTAAAGTGCTCTGATTGGGAAGAGTAGTTTCTGCAATGTCAACTCAGACTGATTATTACAACATTTCTGCCATAGTAAAGGGACGTGCTTCACACAGTGCATATTCAAAGTCTTACCTAAATGGTTTTCAACAGAGTAAAAAAACCTGGATTTTACACCGGCTGAGGACTTATGGTCTACATTCTTCATCATGGGGAGGGAAGACAGGAAGGGGCATTGCTAAAGAAGAAAGAGCCCTGGAGATCTGGGATTCCTGTCACCATCAGCACCGGTGACTGGTGCTCAGTTTGCTGGAGCAGGCCTGCCTATGCCCATCATTACTCACCCTCCCAAAAACAGGACACATTGCCTGTGAGGAATCTCTGGGACAGGTCAGTAAAGCTAGAAGAGCTTTTACCCAGTATTAGTCAGGTGTGAAAGCAGTGGAGTCTTCAGACATGTTACCTTCCATTGGAGTTTGTGGGAATGGTCAGGTCAGCAGAGGAAAGAGCAATGGCTACCAGAAAGCTAATAGTAGCATCATCCACTGCTGGAGTCCAAGCTACCTGCACAAAGAAGACACATAAGACATGTGAAATCTGCTACTGAGCCTGACATAGGAGACAGCAGAGAATCCAAGTGAAATATCCACAGGCTTGTAAGAAATTTGGAATCTTTCATTCTGATGTTGATAGAAGTAGTTGGGTTTTGTCTTTACCAAGGTAGACATTCTATCAGACTCGGGAGCTGGTCTTTTCAGAAGTATCATTCACTTGTGTAGTATTTGCATTAAAATAGAAAGCACAGGTTTTAATTATTTCATACGGTCTTGAACTATACAATGCCAAGCAGGCAAAACTAATAATGAACACAGTCCTTTTCTTGCCACAAACCATCTCTTAAATGAGGTGGCAAACTTCTAATTAAAAAAGTGAGAAAATAACCAAAAGTGTGACTACCCTGCATATTCACACACTTGTGCAAGTGAATATTTTATTCTTCTTTACACTAGGACCTTCCTTTTCATCAAATACAGCCCACAGATACCCTCATTACTCAGAGAGCTTCAATTTTCTCTATTTATTTTTTACTTTAAAAAATTACAATAAGCAAATTCATAAGAAGTGGCAAATAAATTATCTGTAAAGCCTGGGAAATGACCAAAGCTTGTAGCATCCTCCAGCAAAGATATGATCACTAACTCTCATTTGTGTCATGTTTAAGCTGCACGTCTTCATGCCATCTCAGGCTCTTCTCACCTCCAGTGTAGTGTGCGAAGGCAAATGTACACACAGGCAAGCTGTGCCAACCTTGCCAGCGTATGCATCAGTGCTCTAACCCTTACAGGCACAAGGTGTCCTTTGTATGCCATGCAACCTGCTTTCCAAAACTTCATCATTTATCCTGTAAATCTGTCAATGGTGCTTGCTCCAGAACATGCCCCCATCTGTATCCTCTTCTCTGTTAAACACATTTTTGAATGCGTTCACCATATTCTGGAATGAAAATTGGCTTAAACAAAAAAAATTAAAATTTATTTGCAGATACTATCCAGACTTAAGAACAGCACACAAGGCCTTACCTGTACCCAGCAAGGAGGTTTTGTGGCCTGATGTTGTTGACCTGAAGTCTCTGGTGAGTCATGGAATAGTTATGAAATTTTTGTCAGTAGTGAAATGTTTACCAATTCTAGCCTAAGGGCTTTCTAATGAAAAAATCATGCCTAAGTGCATTCATTCTGATTTTCTATATTTGCCTTCTTTTAGAAGGTACATTTAATGCTTGTCATTGGAATTCCATATAATATCTATCCATCAGATGGTCATTACTCTTGCCTGTTCACTACCTTCTCCCATTGAGTTCCTGTTCTTGTAGCATGAACGACTGGATTTTTCCCTGTATTTATGCATTAGTGTAGCAGTCATCTTCAGGCTATTGGATTTCAACATTTGAATAATACTATTATTTTATAAGTTTTAATTAAAAATTACTGTTATATGTGCTGTCCTGGATGTTTGCTTACAATCTGGATGCTTGCTTACAGTCCTAGATGTTTAAAATATGAAATATATAAACTCAGCGATGTCTGAATTTCCTTAAATTTTCAAATGTACCGTCTGGGTACTGGTCATGATAACTTTAGCTCAGGGAACATAAATCAGCCCAGTCTGATCTCCCTTTAATAGGGAAATGGGAAGATTTCAAGAGGATTTAGACACAATCTTGAATTTTCTAAGACCTTTGAAGAACAGTACATCAACTAAAGATGTCATGGTAAGGCTGGTAATCCAGGTGACAGTGACTGTCTGAATGCAGCACAGAGGCGGGTAGGACTGGTGTGTACTGGATATTTCCATTGGATTAAAAACAGGAAGGAGAGAGAAGTGGGAGTTTTCCTAACAATGACAGACTTCTGTCATCCTTTGGGGAGCAGTAGCTGGGATTGGGAATTGACAGTGCAAAATATGTCTGTTCTGTGGGAAGCACTTAGGGAGGGACAGAACTGTTTACAATGTTAAATTGAAATGTTCTCCAAAACGTTGCTCTGTCAGAAGTTTGTGTGACACTCAAAGATTTCTTACTCTCCTATAAGACACAGAGTGTTTTTTGCTCATCTGAGGGCTCCCTGAAACAGATGGTAAGTCCCAGTGTGCCATGTAAAATTAGAGAGGAAAACTGTCTCTAGAAAAGAATGTGCGGAGAAGGGAGAAAGGTCTTTATTAGTGCTGTTGTCCTTCTCGTTTTAACTGTAAACCTCTGAAGGCTTCTGGGGGAGAAGATGGAATTACAGAGCTCAACATTTCTGATGAGATGGAGGGCAAACAAGCAGTTTGACTCTGAGATCCATTAAGGATAAAAGAGATGTACCTTTCTGAGTGGTACTGGCTTGGTGAACCAGAGCAGCTCTACTCACACAAAAAGCACAGCATTTGCTGGAGACTGCTGCTAGGGTTGGGCATTTTTGAGGTTTTGCTAACACACAGAGTTACTCAGTGTGCACAGATTGGGAATATCATCTCGGAAGCACAGCCAGGGCTTCAGGGCAGGCCAGTACACACACAATATACATAGTGTATTTCCATGCAAGGAAAAAATCCTCAATCTTCTACTTCCCTTTTAAACTCTGCATGTAACTAGACTTTACTTCCTCAAAACCAACAGAGCTTTATCCTCTGTGCCACACAGGTCTTTGCAGTTCTCCACAGCCTGCCAATGATGCTTTGACTGGCTAAAGTAACCTTTGCCAGCCAAATAGCTGTTTTCCTGCTTGGGTCGATCAGTGCTTGTGCTTAAGCCTTTTGACATGTTGTAGCCAGGATGAAATGACCCTCTGCAGAGATATGAATTTGTTTTCTGCTGTATGGGCTGTCCTTTTAGAGCAGACGGGAAAGGTGCATAAAGCACAATATGTGCACTCTTTTAAAGAAGCTGCAAGAGAGGCAAATTAACATCAAGTCTAGTTATAAACAACATATGGAGAATAAATCTCCATTAAGCAAGGTTGAGGAGGAGGGGGAGCTAAGGGGGCAGCTAAGTCCAATAGCAGGAGAGATCTAGCTTTAAATGCTCTCCTGGACAAGCTCATGTAGACTAAATAGCTACCTCACAAGCTGGCTTAAATATAAGAACTGGCACTTTTCTGTTAAGCATAATCATAGAAATATATTTTCCTGCCTCATTTCATGACTTAATACTGCAAGTCTGGTTTTACCTCAGGCTATATTCTCCTACTCTCAGCCTTAAGCCTAGCTGAGGGTAAGGATGCCTGAATAATCTCTGTGTAGTGGGCAAAATTCTCCACTGAAAATGAAATGTTAAGTTCAGAAACTAGCCAGGGACATGGTATCACAAGGATATTGGTGGGAAAGGCAGTAAACATATAAAATTGTGCCAGACGTATCTTGCAGCTTCTATTATCTTGAACTCTTTTGACAAGTGACAAGATGTTGTGAGAAGGAATTCAGGTAGTCACCATAAACTGACTACAGAGGATAAAACAGATCTGCTTAGAGTGGAGAATTGCCTTCACTCCTGCATATCCCTGCTGCATAGAGAAAAGCAATTAGCACAGGGAATTTGTCTTAATGCAGCTTTACATTTTAGTGTCCAATTTTGCCCAGGGAGGAAGTGCCTGGGGATTTCCAATACATCTGTTCTAACAGTGAGGGTAGAGGGAAATGACTTTAATTAAAGTAACAGGAGTACACTTTGAACCTTTACAATCTGATCAAACTGGAACAGAAGAAGGAAAGTGGGGGGAGCCAAAATGGAAAGGATTTATGAAATATAAATCATAAAGCAGAGAGGAGAGAACATAACAAATGGCAGGCCAGGTGCATCTTTCCTAAGTGGTGCTGAATTTAGCCCAAATCCCTCATGCTTTTTTTCCCCTTGGCCATCTGAACAGATGTCTGTAGCCTTCAGACAAATTATAAAATATGGAGGGAGGAATTCTCCTCCATGCAGTTGCCTTGCAAAAAAGTTCCAGCTGCTGAGTTTTACTGTGTTTACTTCTACAGCTCAGCAACTAGAGGGAAAGAATATGGTGAGCAGCTGGGACAATGGGCTCTTCCATCAACACATTTAGTCTTCTTTTGCCTTCTTGTTAATCTCCCAGGGAGCTATCAGCTTTTCTTCCCCTCATGTTGTGTTTAATATAGGTAGCAGGGAAAAATAAATGCTCTTCTTCTTATGAGTCTTCATTTCTCTACTCCCCATATTTGCCATCCTGGGATGCAAGTTAGACCACAGCTCATTAAAACACTTGTAGACAGGTTGAATTGCATGCAACACCTTTGTTTGATGCCTTCTCTAGGCTGCCACTTGAAAATTTTCTGCTCAGCACTTTCATTTTAGGTCCTTAAACTTCTCTTCAGTGGGGCCTGCCTTTTCCAAAGACCAGGCTTGGAGATTTATTTGGAAGCTGGGATTCTAAAAGCCATAACCACATAGCCTACCAATACCATCAAGCATCTAAATCCATTTGTAAAGCTGAACTTCAGCGGGTCCTTTTTTTTCCTTTCTGTCCCTACTTCCTCATGCCATTGCTAACTTCACAATTTATGGCTGAAGGGACAACACCTGCAGGTCAAAGGGGAGTATATGATGATACAGCATCAGCAAGGCAGGGAAGACAGGGTTCACTGTCTGCAGGATGAGTGACTCCTGAACTGCGGCAGTGCAGAGAACCCAAAGCACCTTTTGCTGACTGGGAGTATGGGAGGGGAAAGAAAGACCATCACATTCTGCAAGTGTAATTAAGCTCAGACATAAAGCTGTTTTGTGCCCACGTGTAAATGACTACAGCTTCATTGATATACACAGGTTCCTAACCCAGTTAATAGCTCTGCTTAAAAGCAAAATTTTCCTGCACTCCATCCCTGTTCACAAGCACAGAGAAAGTACTGCAGCTGCCTTACGAGCTATGCAATGACATGTTGGTGTCTTGAAGGCTTAGAACAGGAAAGACCCTATCTGCATCTTACACTTGCTGCACACTTAGCAGGAGGTTTTTTCCAGGATTTGAGAGCTACATATCATGGCAATGCATGCTGGAATTCCTGCTTATACTTCTGGAAGCCCTTATTCAAGTCCCTGGAAATCAGAATGGCAGCTCTTACACACATACACACACTCACTCAACAGACTACATATTTTTGAGTTCCAACTTACAAGAAGATAGAACAATTCTCTATCTCAGCCTGGTATCTGTGTCTGGCAGACCATCTGGCAAGCAGGCTGCAAAAAGAAAGAATCCTTTCTATATTACTACTTCCCTAATTTTTCAAATTAGGTTTTTTTCCCCCACTTTTCCTTGATGAAAAATTAATCTTCAGCTCTTCATGATGTTTATCTCAAATGAGCTCTAGTCTATCCACTTCTGCTGTGAAGGATTTGTTAAACAGAGAATGTAAAGGGGTGTGATTGTCAAAATCTTTACCTTGTTGCTCTCCTGAACCCCAATGAAAACCAACATAGGCAGCTTCTATTAGAATTACTAATTATTTTATAGATAATTAGATGCAATTATTTCTAAAAGCACCTGATCTCAGTTAATAATGACAAGAGGAGGAAGTGTGAGGGTGTGGGGAGAAGACTTTTTAAAATGTTGAGATACACAAAAAGCAATAACAGTTAGAAAATAAACTCAAAATTAGATAGTAGTATACAAAGTAGTAAGGCTGCAGAAGAGGCAGCATTCTAGAAAAGTGATGCATATAATTGAAATTTCAGCAGTTTATGTAGCAAACTAAAAGAGGCTGCATTTTGGTTTGGTTTCCTATTAGAAGTTTATGTCATTGTGCTTTGTGTGAATGTCCTTTCCTCTTCTACTCTCCAATAATGAATAAAGTGTTGTATTTTAACCCACACAGTCTGACAGAGGTGCCACATTTTACTGGAACAGGTTGCTCTGTACACAAGGGCATTTCCCTTAGAGTCTGAGCCAGACACCCTTTTGTGTCCAACCCCCAGGAAATCTACATGGAACTGAGTCTTCATGGGACACCTGGCAAAAAGTTTCAGGCAGACTTTGTACCTCCTTAAGCACTAAAAGTCTGTGACCAAGGAAAGATATGCTTACAGACATGATGCTGTACATGCACCAGAGCTCCCAGAACACCCCATTTTCTTCTCTCACAGTAGCAATCAGTGAGCCCTCCTCCCTCTTCTCTGTGACATGCAGTGTGAGCAGGAGGTGTTGGTGGGTCACCAAAGGCCATGCTTCCCCACATGAGTGCTGTACTACTGCAATGCTGTTGCCAGGGCTGGGGACATGGGAGAAGGCTTGTGTGGCAGCAGGTTGGAGGCACATACTCTGTGTGGCTCTTCAGATGTGCCCCATGTCAGTGACTCTACTTTTATTTCATCTACTCCCCTTCCACATCTTCTCCCTTCCACACTTGGATGTAACTTTATAAGGAGAGCTCTACAGATTTCCTCTTGAGCTTCCCACCCTTCAAAGGAAGACAAAAGAAACTAGAAATTTTTATGGTGTCTGGTAACAGGCAATCTCCCAGGGGGTATTGAATTATCAATGCTATCTCTTACAGTGAGATCAACAAGCTGTTCTGTATATATTTTAGACAGTACTTTATGGCCTTTTAAATCAACGTGCTCTCAGATTTCTCCCAGCATCACCTACAGCACAAATTCTTTTTCTTCAGTTTTCTGTAAGCTGCCATAATTAGATGGATTAGGGGAGTAAACAATCCATCATTTACCTTCTTCAATGTAGTAGATGAAACTCTGCTATACAGCATCACATCCCATTAAAAGCCTGCCTCACTGAACAGAAGCTATTTCACAGTGACGGAGGTCTTAATAACCATGCCTAAAGGGAAGTTATTATTGGAAAGAAATATCAGGCATATAAGCCATGGCAAACACATGGACGATGTTAGGGCTGGAGACTCACATCATCAGGTTATGATCCAGGCCAGCAGGCAGCAGAGCAAATATGCTACTGGACTGCTGTGCATAATCTCAGAGTGTACCCCATGTACACCCCTGATTTATATCCTGCAGACATGCAGGAAAGAACTGAATTTCATTTCTGCCTGTAGTGCCTTTTGCCATGCGCCTTTTCTTGTCTATTAGTTTTAACCCACAGCATGCCACACTTACCAGAGTCTCTGTGCAGGACACAGCATTGCCTTGCAGTCATTTTTGTCCTGTATGCAGATGCTTTTGTCAAGCCTATGTCTTTTCTTTGTGTTTTTTGTTTTTTTCCTTTCTCACATCAATGTGAGGCTCAGTTTAATCTCAGTTTAATAGCACAGCCATGTAAAATTACCAGTCATTTCTCTGATGGGGGTGTCAGACAAGCCATTCTTTAGAGAGGTGATTTGAGCTGATTGAGCTATACTAAAAGGGGTTGTAAAGATAACCCAAAACAAATATGTAAATTCTCTGTGCTGTTATTCATAGGGTCCTCCTGTTCAAGTGTTCATTAGTTTTACTACCTTATTCACAGAAGTACCAAATGTTTTCTGAATGTTAGTGTGGATGATTACCTTTTGACTCCAAGAGTCACCCAGCAAACCATTTTATTGCTTCTTCCTTGCAAATACTGGTTTGTGGAACTTAAACATTCAGGAAATGCATTGCTTTTGACAAAACTTCCTTTTGGAAAGAATTAAATCTAGGACTAAAGTTATATTCATCAGGTGAGTAAGACTATCGAAATGCAGATCAGCTCAATAATCCTGTTAGGTGTTCACTCATCTGGGATGTAACACAGATTCAAAATTCTCATGAAACAAGCTGGACAGGGAACTGAACTCCTCTACAAGAAGTGGAGACTCTGCATAATCCAGGATGTGAATTCATCTGTCTTCACTTAACCCCATGTTTCTTGCTTACATAAAAAATAAAAATGTTTAAATAGAGGTTAAAAATTCCTATCACTCTCTAAAGATTACTTGCCTTAAAACACAGAGGATGAAATGTTTTTCTTCTCTTACAGGCAATTTAAAACCTTGTTTCCGACTCACTGAGCAGGTGTAGGGTGAATCAGAAGACCACTCAGCTTTATACAATCTTTTCCCCTATTGCAAACAGTAGGTGTAGAGCCTCAACTTCCCTTTGTCCTAAGTTCTGTAGAAAAACAGTGAGAGACACTGTCCCAGAGAGTTCAACGTATTTTGTGAATACTCTGAATCAGCTGTCCTGGCGACAAACTTACAAACACCACAAAATTTGAGACTCAGCCTTAAATATAAAATGGAGCTGGGTGTTACTCCAAATGGTTTGACAGGAAAATTGAAACATCAATCTGCCCTTGGCATGTTTCTTCAGTACAGCTGACCATGGATCATGATCAGCCAGTGTTGCACACACTCCTTTGTGATCATGGAATCATGGAATGGTTTGGGTTGGAAGTGATCTTAAAGATTATCTAGTTCCAACTCCCCTGCCATGGGCGGGGTCACCTTCCACTAGACCAGGTTGCTCAGAACCCTATCCAACCTGGCCTTGAACACTTGTAGGGATGGGGCATTCACAGCTTCTCTGTGAAACTCCTTTCACTGCCTCTCTTACCTGCTGAGTAAAGGCGATGAATAATTTAGAAACAAATATGTGTGTGATGTTCATCTACTATTAATGAATAACAAGTACAGCTCTATAATAGGGACTACTTTTTGCAAAAAAGGCTGACATCCATCACTTCATTTATCAAGTGAACCTTTTATCCAGCTTCAAAGGAATATATCTGTACAGTAGATCTAGACATTGTAAAAATGCAGTAGGATCCAGAAATACGTTCAGATGTCTCAGTATTAGCACAAAACAATGGAGTGACTGAACTACATTGTCTCCTATTAATTGTTAAAAAATGATGAACTTGTAATTTTCTAGAAAAATTAGACTTGCCAGAAAGTACCCAAAATCCTGGGCAGCATGAGGTTATGGCATCTCTGCTGTCAGTGTGGACTCTGGATCTACCTTTCTTCTGATTCAAGACTGCCTTGAGTTATCTAGGTCTGGTCAAATGAAGAAGCCAAACCACATCAAAATTGAAATGAGATAGGGAAAGGTAACTTATAGACATGATGTGAACAAACATGCATATTTGGAAAATGGAGTGGGACATATAATTTGGCATATTCTTTGTGTCCTGCACAGCATGTGGCTACAAGCATGGAAAGCTCTTCATCTGAAAGGGAAGAAATGGAGGGAAAGGTGGAGCTGAGAAGGAATGTTAAGAGCACTTTTCTGGATGATACTATTTTCAGCACTGATGCAAATAGTTAATTTGTGTTTAGACATGAGCAGCTGTTGTCTCTGTGCCTTTTACATCTCCATAGAAGTCAATCATGACCTGGCATATCCTTCTGCTCTCCCCAGGTCTGGCTGCTGCTGGAAAACATTGCTTCAGCCTAAGCATTGTAGTTCTTAGTATCCATGATTTTAATGTGAATGCTCAGCAGTAATCTCATATCCTTTCTGCTGGACAGTTTTGCTTTGGCTCATCTAGTTTTAAATGTTGTTGGGTTTTATAGGGATGTTTTTACTCAATCTTTCAAACAAATAAAATGATTCATTTAAAACCCTAGAGTACTTGAGGTTTATCAGGCCAAAATAAACATACAACAACTTCAGAACTATCTGACATGATGAACAAAGAAGCAATTTTAAGTCACGCAGATCCCATACCAGAGTGAGCCCATATCCTGGCTGTGGCAGAGGTAACATCAGAAGAAGTAAAGAAAAGTGACTGGACAGCACACCAGATATGATGAAATTTGAGTGGGAGGAGAGCTTGTAGAACCTCCATGATAATTAGTTTGAGGCTGGAGGGGATATGAAAGTCCCAAAACTCTTTCCAAGCTAGGTTTTACAGAGAGCAACTTGCAGCAGGAATGAAGGCTGTGAGTGGAATTCAGCACACCAGTGCAGCAAGTAGGTGCCAGGGTCTGGGAAGATGCTGCAGCAGAAGGATCTAGTAAGAGTCAGAGCACTGGTCCTGCAGATTGAGAAGACCTTGTCATGGTCAGGAAGGTGA
Organism: Scytalopus superciliaris; assembly: GCA_013400415.1. Taxonomy (NCBI): domain Eukaryota; kingdom Metazoa; phylum Chordata; class Aves; order Passeriformes; family Rhinocryptidae; genus Scytalopus; species Scytalopus superciliaris. The sequence goes on along the minus strand of VXBX01005245.1, from coordinate 765,722 downwards.
AAAAGGGAAGCTGGAGAACTCATCAAACATCAAGCTTCTCCTTACTCCATCTCTTTCTCTAGATCATCATTTATTTTTAGTTGCCATAACTCATCTTCCATTATTTAACCGCCATTTCTCATCCCCAAAGGACCAAGCATTCAGGCATGGACTCCAGATAGAGTCCCTTTTCACAAAATATATTGACAGTGCTTTCAGTTCACAAAACAGTTCCTTGTACTTTTCAGCGTGGAGCCTGCCAGCACTGCCTTATAATACACAGCATCCATCTTCGCTGGGAGAGCTGGGATACAAAAAGATAATTTAGCCTTCTGTAGTCTTTTTTATACATCCGATTTTTTTCCTCAAAGCACTTTTAAGATACAGAATAGTTACAAGGTAACTGTTCTACCCAACTCAGTTGCCTGTAAGCAATTTCTCTCCTGGAGCTTTTAGCACTTCCTTCATGAAGGGGAAAGGTGCAAGCCAGAGTATTTATCCTGTTTTTTTGGAAGCTAACATAGTGTATGAGGCTTCAGACAGGTGTGCTAGAAGGAAAAATGATCTCAAGCTGGAGGGCTGAAGGACATGTCCCAGAGCATTCCCTCCAGACTGCTTATACAGTATCAATGCAAAGCAAAAATGCAAGGCAACACTTTATGCCTCAGGGAGCATTTTTGTGCCATTTGAGATTAATCTGTTAATCACAAGGGCTTTTTATTGGCTTCATGTCATTAGAGTAAAGCTTTTTTGTTTCTTTGTTTTGTTTTGTTTTGTTTTGTTTTGTTTTGTTTTGTTTTGTTTTGTTTTGTTTTGTTTTAAAACCTAGGTTCTAAAGGAAGCCTGCAGGGGTTCTTTGTCCCATGCAGAACACTTACTTTTGAAGAGTTTGCTATAACCAGGTAAAATTCCTTCTCCATCCCTGTTCCTAAATTAAGGAAAGAGCAAATGGATGGAAAGCATTAAAGAGCACTTGTAGTATTTCCTTCTAAGGTGTGCACTTGTCTTATGCTGCTTAATGAATTTCTCTCAGGGTTTCAGTATGTCTTTTCTCTGGCTGTAAATTATATTAAAAAGTAAATCTTAAAGATGCACTCAGTGTGAAACAGAGCCGTGAATCACTGTTCCCTCTACAGGCTGGCTCTCCATCTGCAGTCATGCCAATCCCTGTTGTTTCATACAGGCACAGCCCCTCTGTCCCACTTCACACCACCTGCACACAAAACCAGCCTGTTTGCAAAAGCAAGGGTAATTATTGGCTTAGATGCAGATTGAACATCTATTGCTTGTATAGCAGAACATATATTGTTTTTCTAGGGAAGTCTCTCTGGGAAAATCAGGTGTCTAGAATAAAAGCAGACAGCTTGGCCAGGATGTCCAACACAACCCGAGCAGCAGCAGCACTGTTGGCTCAAGGAGCACCCCTTCTGGTCCCTGGCACAAGAAAGTGTCTGGAGATTCCCTTAAAGTTCTGAACGCTTCAAAGTAAGGGTTTCTAGAGAGCAGCTGTCTTAGCTTTATCTTGCTGGAGTCACATTACACAAAGGAGCTTCTTTGGGATATAAATCCACCAATTTTCAAGCAACACCACACCTATTGTGATGTATGAAGTGTCTATAAAGTCACCTGAATCAAGGCCAATGTGTTCACCCAAATCCTGGAGACTCCTTTACATGGGAGTAAAACCTAGGTTCAAGCTCTAGCCTGACCACAGTGTTTAACAACTGAGGACTCTTTGTAACTGTCCTAGTCCTGTTCCATGGCAGGAGACCTCTTCCCTGACAGAAAGTTGGAAATAGAGGTGCAGCATTTTCAGGGAATTGCTAAGATAAGAGAGAAGTGTATCTCTTGTCTACCTTCAGAGAGACTTCAAATTTGGGTGTGTGGCAGTATGTTGTGCTTTAGATTGAAGGCGTTACTGGGCTGAGGAGGCACAGAAGGATTCCCTGGAAGCCCACTGTTTTCTGTGCTAGCTCCGCATAATAGAGCCATTTGGAAAAACCTCTAATGTTCTTTAATTCCTTCCAATATAATAAACTTTAAAATACAGAGGAGTCCCTTCTTTCCCCAGAAGTCCTCAGGGTCCCATCCTCCCAAACCCTGTTTTCTTTTCTACCTCATGGCAACAAAGGTATTCCAACAACTATCCCGAAAAATACTGGGACTTATTGTAATGGAAGTGCTTGCAGGACTCTGTGCTATCATTTGTAAATATGTTGTGAGTGTATGTGTGGGTATGAAGGAGGGGAGCAGGGCAGGGGTGTTTGTTCTCTCTGAGCTTGGAGTTCTCACAGCTTCACAGACAGTTCAGAAAAGGCTCTGATATTTGCCCTGCTTCTCCTCTTGGAGAGCAAAGTGATAGCTGGAAGTGTTCCTCTAGAATAAGGGACAGGAAGACAATGAAGGAGGATGGAGACACTGTAATTCCTTTGTGTTGTGTGTTTGTGTGTTGCTTCCCTTCCCTGACCCTCCCCTTCCATCTCATTTCTTTAAAAACAGGCAGGAATTTGAGTGAGATAAAAGGCTGTGGCTTGTCGTTCTACTCCTCCCCTTTCTGCACCGTAAATTCTTAAACAGGTCCAAGAGAGTAAATTGCTTTTTTCCAGTGTTATCAACAAGAAGGCAGCCCAGAAGAGTTACAGTTCAGTGCTCAAAGATTGTGTTCATGTTTAGCATGGAGCTTTCAGACCAGAAATTAAATAAATATATATATAGGGGGGAGTGACTCCTAATGGTATAGAATTTGCATTTTGTGGATGCAGTTCAACTCCCTGATACATTTCTAAGTTTCCAGTATCATCTGAAGTAAATTGCCTTCTGCAGTCAGACTTGTAATAAGACCTGCCCCAGCTAGGACACAGGAGAGATGTGCCGGACCATGGAGACAGCTCCTCTTAGTGCAAACTATTTCACAAGGCATTTTGCAAAAATGGCAACTTGGGCTTTTCAGATATGCACTATGTCATTGAAAAATAGTTTTTTACGCCTGTTTTGTGCCATAGGTTCTCACTTTAGAAACATCAGATGCTATTTTACAAGTTCTAATTTTCAATTAATAGCAAAACTGAAAGATAAGGAACACTGTAAAGAGAACAGTATGTCCACATATATGTGTTAGTTTGTGACAGAAAATCATAAAAAATGAATGCTAACCGACAACATTAGAAAACAACATGGAAGAGAACCATTCCCTTGAAAAATAAAAATATGAATGCAACATTAGCTTTTGTCTACTCCGTTCAAATTCATTAGGATTTGAACTGGATTGTGCTTTCAGAAGAACTGACCTTCTTTTCAGAAAGCTTGAGAAAACAAGGACGAATCTGCTCTGGTATTGGTTTCAAAGATGAGTCTTGGGAAGAATTGTAGCCTCCCTGCGATAAAGCCCCATTTAAGGGGTATAGCATGGTTCCTTTTTCTCTGTCAAACTGGTTTGCCTCCCCACTAAAGTAGCAGAAAAGAACTTAGGAAGTCCAAAGCAAAGCATAGCTTTTCAGCTCTTTGAAAAAGCTTTTTTTTTTTTTTTTCAAAAAAAGAAATGTTGATGTTTTTTTGACAAGCAAGTGTGCTGTACTACCACCCTCTCTTCTTTTCCCCCAGCCCTTTGTGGAGCCACATGCTCAAGACCCTGGTGAGATGGCAGTGCAAGGGACAGACATAGTCAGTTTATTGCTCTGTGATGCCTCTGGCTATACAGTTTGTGGCTGAATTCTCTTACTTCCTGCAGCACATCCCTTGAAGGCAATAGAAACCTATTTGCAGTAATGTCCCCAGGAAGGTAAGATTACTGAAGTTCTTGCCATGTGCTCCTTAAGCTGTAGGTTTGGAATTACACTCCAACAGCTATGCTCAGAGTTCTCCAAGCCGCGGGTTTACTTGGCTAGCATATTCATGTTCACATTACTGTGTCAGTTTTAATTTCAATAGAAACATAGAATTATTGAATCTTTTAGGGTGAAGAAGACCTTTAAGACCATTGACTACAATTGTTCGCCCAGCACTGCCAGTTCTGCCTCTAAATCATGTCCCTAAGTGCTGTATCTACACACCTTGTAAATACCTCCAGGGATGGGGACTTCACCACTCCCTGGGTGGCCTGTTCCAATGCTTAGCAACCTTTTCGGTGAAGAAATTTTTCCTAGTATCCAACCTAAACTTTCCCTGGTGCAACATGTGGCCAGTTACTTCTATCCTATCACTTGTTATCTGGAGAAGAGGCTGGTTGCAACCTGTTTTCATGTAGTATAGAGTGCAAGAAGATCTCCCCTCAGTCTCCTTTTCTTCAGACCAAATAATCCCAGCTCCTTCAGCCTCTCCTCACAAGACGTGTGCTCCAGACCCTTCACCAGCTTCACTGTCCTTCTCTGGACATGGTCCAGCACCTCGATGTCCTTCTTGTAGTGAATGCCCCAAAAGCGGACACAGAATTGTTCAGTGTGACCTCACTGAGTACAGGGGCCTGATCACTGTCCTGGTCCTGCTGGCCACACTATTGCTGATACAGGCCAGATGCTGTTGGCCTTCTTGGCCACCTGATCACACTGCTGGCTCATGTTCAGCCAGCTTTGACCAGCACCCCAGGTCCTTTTCTGCCAGGCAGCTTTCCAGATACTCTTCCTGTGGTGCTCATCCTGCAGCTTTTCATGGGGTTGTTGTGATCCGAGTGCAGGACATGCCACTTCAAGTTGTTGATCATCAATAAGGTGTTTATCCCAGTCATACAGTGAAAAAGACCTCTGGAGTTCTTTCATTCCTGGAACTAGAAGCATAGGCACAAATCTGTCATCTCTCACACAAAGACCATTAAATTAATAGCAATCACCCCCTTCAGTTTGGGTGAAGCTCACTTTTACCATGCCTTAGTCCAGCCATAGTTATATAACAGGTCCATCAGAAGACCTGTCATTTTTGTCACTGACTGCTTATGCTACTGCACTAATATTGCTCTTTAAGTGTTTAAAATAATAATTAGAACTGAATGAATAATGAATATGCTAAATAATTTATTCAAATATATTGCAAAACTTGAACAACTTAGTTGATGAATATATTTAATAACTCACTCTGTCTCCTATCTTTGTGAATAATATTTTTAAATCAGATGAGTGATTTGTTTTCAAAAAATTGCAACATTTTTAATATAAATTATCAATTTAATATTATTCAACCTACTCTAATATTAGTGCATTAGCAGCAAGTGCATTCTTAAAAGGCCATTGGAGGCCCAAATAATCATGTCTGAGCATTCTGGGAAGACTTTTTGCTTATAAAATACTTATTGTAATTAAATATGATCTTTCTAACTCAAGAACTCATTTTTCCTTTTTAGTGGAGTAAAAGAAGACAAAAGCAGTAGCAGAAGGAAATAAGAATGTCCATCCTCTTCCTGAAACCATAGCAACACACCCATTTTCAGATGGAATGAAAGGTACTACACATGACAGGAGGACAGAAGTTTAATTATGGCCATGTTCCTGCTTTCCCATTTCCAATGTATAACTGGAGAGAGAAACTCCAGAGAGAAAGCACTGAGCCCTGTTCTCAGCTTTGTGACTCTCACTATAGAAGTGATACTGAAAGACTGTTGTACCATGGGCTAGCAGGTTTGCAGTGTGCAATGGCAGTGTTACTATCAATTCAAATCAAGGGATCTCTCCCTAGCTGGGACATGAAGAAGGAGAACCCCAAGACAGAAGCATCATATAAGCAACACTTCCACCCAAGGGTACATTCACAGTGAGAGTAAATGAACCCACACCAAGACCAAGAAAGCAGTAACTGTGTCTGCTGCCTGATAATCACCAAAGGTCGTGGATGAGAGATTTTCTTCTCTATTGATCTAGCATACTTTTCCCCAACCCTGGATGACTTTGTTCAGCTCTGATAGATTCTCAGACCCAGGACTGAGCTTCCCCAAGGAGCTATGCAGTGTACTTGGTAGCAATCCAGCTTTTGATACTGAAGATAATATTTATTGCTCAGGGAGAAAGAGCTCATATTTTTTCAACTCCTACCTGAACTGACCTAGTTGGGTTTAGCCTTGAAGAAGAAGAATGTAGCAAAGTGCCCTTAAAGATTAAAATTGATTTTACTTTTTACAGCTTTGCTGTAAAGCCTTGGGCTGAAGTACAATTTGCAGTTATAATTATAGCATTTTAAACACACAGTTCTTACTTGTAGACTTCACGATTCTGGCTCAGATACCTCTGGACATGTGACCTTAGGGTTTTAGTCAAGTATTCTCTCCATAATAATCTCATTTGAAATTGTATCATGTAAAGATGAAGCTCACAGTTCGACTTCTCTCAACTACCTGTGAAGCCTTTTGTACATATAAACTCAAGGGGCCAAGTATACAGCCTCTCCTAGGACTGTTGGGCACTGCCACATGAAATGACAGTATTCACAGGTTGTTCTTGTTCTTCTGAGCCTGTTCTTCTGAGCCTGTTCTTCAGGGTCTTTCAAGACAGGCTTTATTTAATTTGTGACTACTAATATCAGTCTTTGACCTTTGAGCAACAATCTGAAGGAAACTACAATGTGGCCTTTATAAGGTTGGAGAGCTGTGTAAAGCTAAATGTCTCAAGGCACCCAGGTCAGCACTGTGTGTGAAGATGTGAGGCTGGAGGGCTGGAGAACTTTTGAGCTTTCTTACCTACAGAGCAAGTTGCCACATTCCACCTACAAGTAAATATGTCAACTGAGCAGTTTGAGTTCCAGTGTGAGCCCATCTCTTGAATTAGATGGAGCCCTGTCAGTGGGTTAGTTGCCTAAACTGAAGATCATATTTTATTTAACACACTCTGTGTAAGAACTGGAAACCTCTTTACATATTCCCACATATAGAAGAATCGCCTCTGCAGCAGTTTGAGTTGCACAGGCATTCATCCTAGCTGGTCATGACTTGGAGAAGGAATAATTTCTGCATCAGAATCAGTTGCATATTTCATACAAAGTGCATAGATGGAAGAAGCATATGATGTGTTAATAGCAATTCCTGTGCTGGATTTATAGATATTTCCAGAGGGCTGAACAAGCAATTACAGATGGGAGAATGTGGAACAGCCATGACTCATGTTTTGGAGAAAGCTGACAAGATGTAGTCAAGTCCTTTCAGCACAAGCAGAATGTGCACACACACAATTTGAACCATGGACCCTGGAGCCCTTGTGTCCTGCTGCAGAATACCAAGTGAATCTCATTGATTTCAGTTGCTGCAGTTGTAACCAGCAGCAGGAGAACGACTTTCCCTAACATGCATTTCTCTATCTATAAAATGATGGGTTTAAAACATGGATTCCAATAAGAGTTACTTTTTGAGAGTCACTGCTTTAGGACATACAGACCCTGACCTCCTCATCTCTCATTTTTGTAAGCTCACCACTCCAGCTCCCTTGCCTTAAGCCATTGCAAATGCTCTTGCAGATATCGCTCATATTTCCAAGTACTTTAAAAGGTTTATTTCAGCTGGAACTACATTTCTCATTTGTGTGTATGCCCTGTATAACCTACCTACTATTTGAGCACAAGAGGCATAGAACAAATTCATCCCAGGGATCAGAACATCTCCCAGATTTCCTCTGTTTGTGTGCATCTGCACTTTAGTGTGTGTGTGTGTGTGTACATGCAGGGGCACATTTCTCTGTGGAAACTTTAATTGGACACTCAATCCCCTAAAAACAAGTATAGCCAATGGATTTGTTTATGAAACTCAGCCACTGAATATTTAGTATTAGAAGAATCAATTTCAAGCTGTGCACTTGCAAAACCAGGCAATGAACCGTATAGGCATCTGCTATCTTGCCTCGATTTATACAGCAATGGGAAGCTCTGTAATACAAAGTGATGCCAAACTAACTAGCGTAATGTGGGCTCTAACCTTTAATTGGCAACCTGGAATGCTTACAGCTCAGCTTGGCTGGATTTCCAGAGACTCAGGCTGTGAACTAAACCAGTGAAACTTAGCTCCTTCTGCAGTGTTGTTTGAATTGTTGCAATTCCTCACAAGCTAAATCCCAGGTAAGCAGTTCAATGCACTGCATAGACTGACATGTTTGGGAACTTACTAAGTCATTTAGGTTGTGTATAAAATCATATCATATCATATAAAATCATGGCAGTAATTATACAATGTTTTCATCTCAAGCAGTTCTGAAATAGTAAATGTTAATTCTACTCTAAGAATTGTATTGCTGGACATTTTCATAATTCCAGTGAACAACAGCAATGCGCCAAAGTTGGAAAGATTGCATCTTAAGATGTAGTACTTGTTTGCTTTCTATAGTACATTATTACATTGTCACTAAATGATCAGGACATCTCCATACTTCCTGCATTTAACAAACCTACGTTACGTTTTCTTCATTTAGCAAATCTACATTATGCTTTTTCACCATTGCCTCCTCTCTAGGTTGAAGAGTTCAAGTATATTTTGGTATAGTTCCTATGGAAAGCTATTTGGTGCCTTTGATTATCTTGCAGTAGCCTCCCTGTTTCTGCTATATTCTTCTGAGACCAAGAGACCAGGTTGTGCTGAGTCTCCAAAGTACAGGTGCACAATGGATTTTCTAGTGGCATAAAGATATTCCTGGTTCTGATTGCATTCCCATCCTCCAAGTTTCTAACATTGTGATTGCTTTTGACAACTGCTGTATCCTGAACTGACATCTTGTTGTGCAATCTATTATTATTTGAAGCTCTCATTCCTAATGGCAATAGGCAGCTCAGAAATACATCATTATATATGTAAAACTAGAATTTCTTTCCCCAGAATGCATCATTGCAAATGCTGTTACTTTAGGCCCAGTTGCTTACCATAGTGAGTGGTTTTTACAATGTTTCATTCAGGTCTTTTGTTACTTAGAATGATTTAGCAATGGCAAATATCTCACAATTAATTCTCTTTTTATAGGTCGTTTATGCACACATGAACAGCATAGATCTGAACACAGATCTGTGTGAAGCTCCACTGACAATGGCCTTCTCTACATAAAATTATAGCTCTTATTCCTGTCTTATGACTAGTTACATGTCCACATGAGAACATTCATTCTTATCCCATGGTAATTTAGGATTTTTGTTGCTGAGGACCTTGTAGAACATCTTTCAGAAGTGTATGTGGATTATAGCCACCAGATATCAACTACATGCACACACATGGAAAGCTGAACGCCTACAAGAGATGTTCTCTTGTGGAAACTTCTCCAAGCTCTTCATGTTTAGTGCAGTCAGAAAGATTTGGGGTTTCTGCTATAATTTTGCTGTCTTTGAAGCCTCCTGCTCATCGATCTTTCCTTGGCCTTACATAATAATTAGTGTCTCTGCTTTTTTGCTCATTTTTTGTTCATTTTTTGGTCCCTCCTACTGAACTTCAGCATTCTCAGCTTACTGTTCCATTACGGTTAATTGTGGTTTGGTTGTGGAGGTTTTTTTTGGTTGGTTGTTTTTTTGTTTTAGTAGGACACTGTTTCGTGGTTTTCTTAACAACACCTTCTCATTCCTAATAAAGCTCACTATTATCTTTTGGCCTTTCTCAAACATTTATTGATAGGTAGTATGTGTTTGCTATGACTATCCATGATGGCATCTTCAAAGAATTTCACTGTTGTAAAAAAAAATATTTTTTTTTAGTATATTAAGCACTTATTTTAGCTTCTTTATAATATGGCCCCTTATTTTTGTGCATTTAAGGTTTGGGGGTTTATTATTCATCTTCAATAGTAGACTTCTTTTCTCTTACAGGATGAAAGAGGATGTTGGACATAAATACAGTACCGCCACTGTTCCAAACAGCTTTGTGACAGTCACCTGCACATCGGTGAGGACTTCTCCTTTTCTCTTTTCCCTCTATCATGCTTCCATAAAAAAGAGAAATTGTCACTGTCTGAAAGTTCAGCCCACGCATCATTCCCCACAGTTAGGTTTACCCAGTAAATGAGGGCAATTATAACCTACTTTTATTGTTCATTCCTGCCTTCCTAAATCTCCTTCAGTGTGTCAATCTCTATCACCATCTTCATCAGGCAGTCTGTAATACAGTCTTAGTGTTGTATTTTGCCTACAGGGGACCAGAGTTTGATTCATAGGGTTTCTATTACTTGTTGACAAGGTTTACTTGATTGTTAATTTGGTTTGACTCAAATTTTCTTTCAGGCTATAGGATCATCCCTTCATCTATAGAGACCATTTTGTCTTTCTGGTATAATTTTTCAAACTGGTATTACACTGTCCATCTGCTTCTCTTTCCACCAAATTTCCAATGTATCTTTTATGTATTGATGTTCATTTAAATACAAGCAATCCTATCTACCTAAACTGCTAGTATTAAGGTAGATGTAGGCATAAAATTACTTTTCACTTTCTTCTGTCCATGTCATTGTGCATTCATTTGTAACTTTCAGATATTTCTAGTCTTGATGGTATTGAGCTCTCTTATGTACATAATTTTTCAAACAGCATTACGTCTTCATGTCTGCCTTGCCCACAGTAGATTACCAAGACTATTTTAGGGAGACCTTCCAAGGAGATCCTGCTCATTTATTTCCAAAGTATACATCACTGGCACTCACAGGGATGGTGGCCACCAGCTCCTTCCCAGTATTTCCCAGCACACAAGTGAAAAACATTTTGAGACCTGATACTTCTCACCTTGCTGGCAAACCAGCCACCAACTTCTGCTGGAACTACAGATAGGGACATGTTTAATAAGCAATATCCACAACAGCTGCCCACTCCAGTCTCTCACATACAGGCAGCTTCTTATAATCCCACCTTCCTCACAAAACTCCTCAAAACCAATGCTGCTTCCCCTTCAGAAAGAAGGTTTTCAGACCCACTGGCACACAGACCATAGTAGCAATCACAGAAAAATAATGAAGAGACCATGAAAATGGCAAAGCAACAACGACAATCATCATGGTTTCACAGCTGGCCACAGGCCTGTGAGAAGGCAGGATCCCTCATGTACTGAGGAAGATGTTGTTACACCATGCAGACACAGAGCAGTGCAGTATTTTTAAAGAAAAGGAAAGGTAGAAGTACATTCTGTCTTGCACAAAGTCCTTTTCCAGTTTTCTTTCCAGAGCTGACCAAACAGGCAGGCAGAGATTTTAAACTGGTGCTATTCTCTCTCTCCTCACACCCTTGAAGGAAGACATATGGTGGGGCTGCAAAGACATCCTAGGCCCTCACACTGCAACTGGCTTACTGTGCCCTGGTGAACTGTTCAAACTGAAACAACTTCAAGACTTTGTAAATCATGGCAGAGACCAATTTTCCACTCCTTTCCTTCTTTGCCTCCTCTCCTGAGGCACTGAACATAAGTGCATTCCCTTTTCAGTTATTTTCTCTGACTGAGAGGCGGAAAAATGTCACATTTGGGAATAAAAAATCTGGAAAGAATGGGGAAAAAAGAGACAGGAAGCAGAGAATTGTCCTGGTTTGGCCAAAAACATGCTTTAGGGGGTAAAATGGTTATATTGAATAGGGTTCTGAACTCCTCTGAATTGGAAATTTTTTCATTGGTTTTACAGTTATGTTCTTGTTGGCGGAAAGACCTCAACTGTGGCAGTAAAAACCCTACATTTGTGAGTTTTCCAGAACTAGCAGGAGTCTCTCTTTCATCTCAACAGGAGTGTCTCTTCTTTGATTTTACTGTCTGCATTACTGTGTAGTTTCCCCCTTCTTTATCATCCGCTTCTGTCTGTAACAGGGAGATGGGGATACGGCACATCGTTAAGAACAAGTAAACACCATTAAAATAATTCCACCTCATTGTCACTGCATTGTTTAGAATTGGATTATTGACTCTTGAATAATAACAGGGTTAGAGAGAAGCAGGCAGAAACCAGTTTTGAACCCCTCTGGGTAAACAGCCCGCTTGCAGCATCAAAAGAAATGAGTTTACTCTAACTGTGTGCTCTAGGTGGGAAAAAGTTAAGAGCTTTTTTCAACTGTAGCTGCCACTCAGATGTCCCTATTTTGGTTTCCTCTGCAGAAAACAAACCCAAACTGAATCACAGAATCATGGACTGGTTTGGGTAGAAAAGGACCTTTAAAGTTCATCTAATCCAAACTCCGTGAGATGGACAAGGACATCTTTCACTATATCAGATTGCTCAACATCCTCTCAAATCTAGTCTTGAACACTCTCAGGAATGGGATGTCCACAACTTTGTTGAGATGGAGTCATATAATACTCAGTTTCAGATGCAGAAACACAAATCTTACTAGGCATGGAGCTTAAAATAAGGCCTGACCTCCTTTGTAGCCTGCACATCACTGTCAGCATAGGGAAAAACAAAAGCAGCTCATTATAATGAGGTTTATTTTAAAGAAGGTTAGCCCCTGAGGTTAGTTCAGTTGGTTAGAGAATGGTGCTAAGCATGCAAGGTCATAGATTTGATCCCCATGCAGGCCATTCACTTAAGACTTGGACTTGCTGATCCTTGTTTGTCCCTTTCAACTTAGAATATTCTGTGAAACTTACCATATGAAATATTTCCCTTTTTATTGGAGGAGCAATAAGAGGTAGTAGCAGACCATTCCAGAAGTCAGGATGGTTTAGGAATGAGATGTGATTCCCACTCCAGCAGTAGTCCAGAGCTCTAAACTGGGCAAGATGCTGCTAATTAGCCAATTTTCCTCAAGCACAGTGCATCACAGCACTGGGTACCTTGGTTAAGGAAGAGGCTCTACAACATCTGTAGGAACACAGTGGGAATGGAAACCTTTGTCCTTGTTCTCTGACAGATAAAGAATCTCACAAAAATTCAAAGCACGGGTGATTTATGCCTTTATGAGACCATAAAATGGCTTCCTTACAAAGGAGCAGTGAAATGGGACACTTCAGCAGTGCTGGGAAGACTGCTGCTCTGTGAGTGGGAGGGAAAAATCAGTTTATTCAGGTAGATCCTGTGATTTTAGGAGGTAGGGAAAAATATTTCCTCCAAACTCTGATCTTTGACCAAGGAGAAGATTCTGTAGTGTCTCCTTGAAATATTCTCCAGCCAGGGGTGCACTCTCCCTTGGATGAGAGGGAAGATGACGTCTCTGTCAGACACTGCTAGCAGGTTGTCCCAGGAAACAGAACACAAAGAAGAGTGTGTGAAGAATCTAATCATCTTTATTTAAAAGAAAATAAAAAGAAAACAAATTGTAAATTTACTGGCAAAGTGGTTTCTTCTTTCACAAACTAAAGTTGCATATGAGGTCTGTTCACATAGCTCATCTGCCCTTAGTCTCAGCATATAATGGGACTTGTTCAAATAGCCATTCCTCTCCACCTCTTGAATAGCCTATTTTCAGTTTGGCATGTAGAGGCTTTCTTTTTTGCATCAAGAAGCACCACAACATCTCTTAAAAATCTGTCTTTGGCATTCTCTAGCACAGACAAGATGGGGTCTCAGTTTCCTGAGAGATGATGTGCTCCTGCTGTTTATTCCCTACTTAATCCTTCAAGTGTGACATCAGCCATCTCCATGCAACTCACTGAGATTTCTCAAGGACAGGATTATCAGTGATATGGACTCTACTGGGGAATGCACAGCAGGGGCAGATACATGGTAGAGGCAGAGGGAGAGGAGTCTGTTTTCATGCAAATGTGACTCATAATAAGGTGTTTTTTGAAAGAGTAAAAGTGGAAGCAGCAAATATGCAAAATATAAAAATGTACCTGATTTCCTGAAAAAAAGGCATCATCAGTGATCCTGGCAATTACAGTTTCATTAATTTAAATTCTATCCTTGGGGTGAAAATGAAACAAATAAGAGAGATGGAAGGAGGAAGGAGAATCACTAAACAGCTGGAGATAAAATTTTAGTAATGTAATTTTAGTAACATGACAATGGGACCTCAGCCCAGTTGGATCCTCCGGGCACCACTAAAGTACAAATAATAAAAGAATAAATCTTCACAAACAGATATAAAAGGTTTTAAAAGAATTAAAGTAGTAGTGCCTATTGGAAATTCAGTTGGTATACTGCATTTTGGCTTTCCATAAAGTATTTCATATTGCATCTCCCATGAATGTACTTGAATAATTAATTGAGATTGGCTTCAGTAGGAGTACTGCCACGGGGTCTACAAATTGGCGGAAAGAACATTAGCAAATGGTAATGATAAATGGCAGTGTTTTAATTTGGGGGAGGCAGCTACTGGGGTGCCACAGGGATTAGTGCTATGTCCTATCTCATTTATCAGCCTCATTAATTGGTCTGGAAGAAAAATAAACAGCATATTAATGAAATTCACATTCAATGCTGAGCTGGGGTGGGAGGGGGAACTTCAAATTCTAGTAGGGGTGAATAAAAAGGAAAAGTCAAAACATTCAGAAAATAAAGTGAGATGCAAAGACAGAGAATAAATATTTTGTTTTCTTTTTTTTTCTTAAAGAAGTAATACAACTATTAGATCTTGCTTGGAATATGTTAGGGGAAAATATTGATAAAGAATAGCTATTATAGATCTCAAGGCCAAAAGATGCCATACTGTCCCTTTAATTTAATTCTCTTCACAATACAGGTCACCCAAAAAACTGATTCCTATAAGAAGCCAGGTATTCTAAGCTGTGCCTCCCAAAAAATATGTCCAATCTTAATTACAGATCTCAGGTGAGGAATTCTAATTGTACATTAAATGTTTAAAAGAAAACCTGAAAAAAACCCAAACTGACACAGAAGAATGGGTTTATTGACTATAACTACAGCACTGTGCCATTAGCAAAGTGTTTTATTACCCATGTTGTGACACTGTCTGCTTTTGGTGTTTTCCTCTATCTCCTCTTTATGCATGTTCAAACTTCAGCAAACCTGAAGATTCTTTTTATAATTTTCCTTTGTTATTCTCTCATTTTTTCATCTTTGTCTTTTGCCTATGTCTTCTGTTTGTGATTCTCTTTTTCTGATATGATCAGTAATTAGTGACCAAGAATTAACTTCCTGGACAGACCAATTACTTGATAGATTGCAATGCTGGCAGAAGCCAAATACATCTGCTGCTCTCTCAGCCTTGGTAGAAAATTTCTTGTTAAATAGTGGTAGAAGCATAATAAGGCACTTTTATATTTTCCCTTTGATAGTTCTTCCTGTAATATCAAACATACTTTGATGCTAAAGTTAACACATGTTTATGTTTTCAGGACTGTGTCTTGGTAATTGAATGTTTTCACTTAAGTATGATTCACAGATCTATTTCTTAAATAATAAATAAGTAAATCAGAAAAGATTTCATAATGTGGTATACAGCTTTTAAAAAAAATCAAAATAGTTTTCGTTTCCTGCACAGAGAATCTGCATCATTGACTGTTCAGGAATCTCATGGTGCTGCTACCAAAAATTTGACTAAAGCAGAGAAGAAACAACTAATCCATATTCAGGAATATGTTGTCAGTATATTCCCAGAAATAGGCAGCATGTGCTCCTTGAGGGCTATAGTACTAGTTTTTAGGGGGAATCATGGTATAACATATCCAGAAGAACTTTTCATCAGTTTGACAGCTCTCCAGCACTGAAATTTCCTTTCCCTTGACTCTTGGCAGTGCCACAATGAAAAGCAATAGAATCACAGAATCATCAGGGTTGGAAGAGACCTTCAAGATCCTCTAGTTCAACCACAAACTCCACACCACCAAAATCACCTCTAAACCATTCCCCCAAGTGCAACATCTAGATATATCTTGAACACTTCTCAGATACAGTTATCCACCATGTCCCTGGGTAACTTAGTGTGATGCCAACCACTCCTTCAGTGCAATATTTTTGTTCTAATATCCAATCTAAAACTCCCCTGGTGCAACTTGAGGCTGTTTCCTCTTGTCCTATCACTTGTTATCTGAGAGATGAGGCCGACCCCCAATTTGGCTACAACCTCCTTTCAGGTAGTTGTAGAGAACAGTAAAGTCCTTCTTTTTCTCCAGACTAAACAACTCCAGCTCCTTCAGCCACTCCTCAAAAGGCCTGTGCTCCAGATCCTTTACTGGCTTCATTGCCCTTCTCTGGACACACTCAAACACCTCAATGTCTTCCTTGTGAGGTGCCCAAAACAGATTCAAGGTGAAGCCTCACCAGTGCCAAGTACAGGGGAGCAATCACTTCCCTGGTCCTGCTGGCCACACTGTTTCTGACACAGACCAGGATGCCATCGGCCTTCTTGGGCACACTGCTGGCTGATGTTCAGCCTGCTGTCAGCCCCGGAGTCCCTTTCTGCTGAGCAGCTCTCAAGCCACTCTTCCTCAAGCCTGAAGTGATGCATGGGGGGCATGGTGGGCAATCTAGTTTAAGATTCTCTGCATCAGAGCAAATTAACTAAGAACCTTCTCTACACAGCTGCAAATGCAGCTGGCATCTCCTGTTCTGTTCTGAGCACCATATCACTGGAAAGATACTGAAAAGCTGGAGGGAGTTCAGAGAGGAGGCACAATTATTATTAGGTAGAGGAAAGGCTTGATTGATATGGAAAGATTAAAAGAGCAAACTATGTATATCTTGGCAAAGCAACAACTAAGAGGAGATATGATAATCACCTCCAAATAAATTCAAGGAAAATCCCAAGAGGAAAAGACTTGTGTAGGCTTAGTACAATGGGGCATTGCATAATATGATGAACTTCAGAGAAGGAAAACTTGTGAAGTTTGAATGTTAAGAAAAACTTCTTCCTTTCTAAGTAAGATGTGGAAGAAGCTCTCTGGAGAAACATTGATCCAGGACTGCTTGAACTATACTGGTTCTACTACAAGAAAACAGCTGGGGAGTCGTTTCACATTGATCAAAAGAGGGAACAGTCTCCTGGGGCTGGATGGTTTCTCCCTAAATCCAGAGACCCTAAATAACTTGCTGCTAGTTTTTGTGAGATAGACATCATCTTGTCTTTAAAACTGTCAGGGCATGTGTCATTCAGAGTTGCATGCACCAGTCTGCTCATTGTTTCACTGGGGGGCTATAAAAGAAATGCCACCTGTGAGATGTATTCAGTGGCATTACTTTATTAAAGAGTGAAGATACATGAACATGTATCAAAGGAAGATGAGGAAGCAAACGTGGCATTGCCCGGTATGTTACGGTAAAACTATTGAATTTCTTGCCGAAGGAGGACCTTGATGGAAATACTGCAGCAAGGATGTTTGAAAAGTGTCTGCTGCTGTCACAGCCATTATCAGTGCTGAATTGTTAGCCATATAGTACACTGCTGCCTACCAAAGATGTTGACTTGCCAGCAGCATTTTTTTTTCATTTATACACAACACTTCAGAGCTGGCCGCATACAGGATCATAAGGTTTTGCCCATCTTGTCAGGTGCCAATCTCTGCAGAAGAAGAAGAACATGAAGAGCAGAAAAAGGTTTTTTTCAATAAAAATATCTAGGATACATTAAATGTTACTCACTGACTCATATTACTCACTGGGTCATAAGATTCCTTAGATAGAACAGCAGTAACACACAACTCTCTAAGCTGGTCTGCAGTAACTCTCCTGGTTATGCCTTTACCCCAAGATAGATGTGAGGTAATTTACTTAGGGGTGGCCTTATGAGGGAATGGAGGCATCAGTAGCCAACTCTGCTAGATCCTGGCACAGCTGAACTCGGCAGCCTGAGCATCCCAGTTTCCCTCTGTGCCTGAGCTCTCTGATTACCTCACATTTATTCAGGGATGAGCAGGGAAGTAACTGGGTACCTCTCTGTCACTTATTCAAGTGTCCATAACCAAACTAAACAATGTGTGTTCCTGGAGGAGACAGACATTTCCATTATCTTTCTGTTCCTTTATTCACCTGAATATTGACTCCCTGTTTCTATTTCTTCACCTTCCCTAGGCCTGTAGAATAGCTGTGGTATTAGCAATTATTTATGGGAGAGCTGCTGATGCATGTGACAAGAAATAGTGCTAATGGTGATGTCTGTTAGCCTGTAAAATAGCTCCCCCAAGAAAACTGGTGGAAGTCTCATCACTTGGATGTTTTAAAAGCAGATTGGACAAAGCACTGTAAAATATACTGCAGGGAACAGTCTTGGAGTGGTAGAAAGATTGATAATGGATTGCTTTCTTATTCAGCCTAGAAAAAAAATCATGTGAGAGTATTCAGGATACTCCCGGGATGTGTTGGTTTGGCTTGTCCTTTCAGGGATCTCCACTGGCAGTGGTCCTGTGCAAACAGTATGTTAGACGTGTCTTTGGGGAGACAGAGGTAGAGGGAAAGGGGAAAGAGCAAGTGTGAGAGCATGGTATATTGCATATATGGTCCTGGCCATTCTTTTTTTTTTTTTTTT